>JABAKD010000023.1:12027850-12173215 GCA_012845835.1 Undaria pinnatifida | reverse complement strand
TAATACCACTTTCTGTGTATGCACAGCTGTGACAGTGCGGCACTCTGCACTGCTGTCAACGTAACTGTCCCTTTATCGGTGGGAGTGGGTACGGATTTTTTTTTTTTTTCAGCTGTCCGGGAGTTAGGCCGTCTTCCTGCCGGTACATGTGCTGCCCCTCCACAAAGCCGCTAGGATAAATGCTGCATTTTGTTTTTTGCAGCTGTCACGACGGGTATTGCCAGTTGAAATGCGGTTTACAGTTGGCGGAGATGCTGAGCACCATACTACTGTGGAAGCAAACGCTGCCTTTCTGCTGCTGTTGGTACATGTGCTGCCCTTCACGATAATGTTTAAGGCTACGCTGGGATTTTTTTTTTTTTTCTTATTCTCTCACATGCTCGGACAGCTACTGCCCGTTACAGATCGCTTACTACACAGTTCGCGGAGATACTGCGCTCCACAGCTTTTAATAGTGCAGTGGAGATCATCCCGTTTGATGCGGTGCCTTGGGGGCAAACAGCCTTTCTATTCGACTGTGGGCGTGCACATTTTTCTACAGCTGGTGTTGGTACTACACTACCCATCTTGGTGCGGCTGAAATTGCCGTTACCTGTTAACACAGCAGTGATACTGCAGCAATCAGCACTACTGTAGGCGCGACCGTCCCTCTTTAGTGCGGTCGGGGGAAACTACCTTGTTTGGGGGGGTTATACTGCCCGTTTTGTTTTTTTGTACGGTTGGTGCGCGAACCTTTACTGTCCTACCCCCCCCTAAACTACTGTGGGGGCAGATGCTGCCCGTTTTTATACGGTTGGCGGCGCGATCCTTCACTGTGCTTCCACTCCTACACTACACCTAGGGTAAATGCTGCCTGTTATGGTGCGACGAGTGTCGGCGTGTTGGGCGACCCTTTACTGTGCTTCCACCCTACACTACACCTAGGGTAAATGCTGCCTATTTTGGTGCGATGAGTGTCAGCGTGTTGGGTGACCTTTCACTGTGCTCTACCCCCCCTACACTACACCTAGGTCAAATGCTGCCTGTTTTGGTGCGATGAGTGTCGGCGTGTTGGGCGACCCTTTACTGTGCTTCCACCCCTACACTACACCTATGTTAAATGCTGCCTGTTTTGGTGCGATGAGTGTCGGCGTGTTGGGCGACCCTTCACTGTGCTACCCCCTACGCTACACCTAGGTTGAACGCTGCCTGTTTTGGTGCGATGAACGTCGGCGTGTTGGGCGAACCTTTATTGTGATAACCCCTCCACTGCACCTAGGTAAATGCTGCCTGTTTTGGTACGATGAGCGTCGGCGTTTTGGGCGACGCTCCTGTGCTACCCCCCCCGCCTAGGTTGAATGATGCCTGTTTAAGTGCGATGGCTGCAGACGTACCTTTACTGTGTTGCACCCCCTGCACTGCGGTTAGGGTCGGTGCTGCTCAGTTTTGGCTGCTTTTACTGCGGTTCGTGCGGGCGTTACCCGTATACCCTACGGTCAGACTGGGCGCTGCTCTTATGTTGCGGTTTTGGTGGATGGTACCCTTCTTACTGCTGTACTCTTTTTATACGGCTAGTTGGCGTGACTGCTACCATGACTGATGCTGGACGGAGTCGAGGCCCACGCCTTGCTGTTTGCTGAAACACAGATATACCGCTACTTACAGCAGGGACACCACAACAGATATCTGCCTCCATAGCTTCTTTACGCGTCGTTCCCATCCCGCCACCTTCTCCCACACCCCCTCCTTCCGCTGCCCTGCATACAGATATCAAGCAACATGTCTACCATTGAGGAAACGGGCTACTCGGGGCAGGCTGAGGTCTTCCACGCACCCCAACCTAGATGCCCACGAGACAGGGAGAGCTCGCTCGAGATGCCGCGACTCGAGACGGGGGGAACCACAGGTGGCGGGTTCCGGTGACGAGACAGAAGACGGAGCACCATACCTCCACCCGTTCCCACCAACCAAGAGGGTCGATTCGCCGGTTCGCGCTGAGAAGAAGACGGACCAACCCCCACCGGACTCGGGGGCGTCTCGACGCCAGCTCTCGCCAGCCCCGGGGGAGCGCCACCAGCTGCCCCCGCCCGCGCTCGACAGGGCACCACCGCCGCCACCTGGGCTCTCCGCGCTTGACAGAGCGCCACCCCCAGAGCTCCCGGGACCGGGGCGCCCATGCCGCCCCCTTGGACTTGGAATACGCGGCGGCGCGGGCCCATCGGGCGCTCGACGACGCCAACCAGACGATAGCACGCCGACGTCGGTTTGACGCAGATATCGAGCAGGCGAAGACCGCTGCGCGGAAGGCGTCCCTGGTAGCGAAGAGGGCGCAACAAGCCCTGGCCCAATCAGTTTCGGCGGCTGCGGCGGGAGCTACCGCGGCCCCCTTGCTTTCGTCGCGCCCGCAGGGTGTCGCATCCCAGCGACCACGACCCGGGAACGACGCCTTCTTCAAGGGCATCGTCGCGTGCATGGCGTCTGCACCGAGGGTAGACTTCCCCTCAGCCTTGGCGACCGCGGTGGTGGAAACGGCCTGCGCCCTCCTCCCGTCAGAGAGGTCGGCGTCGCAGCAAGCGGACGTTCTCCGTGGAAGCGGCCTGGGCTCGCGTGGATTGTACGCCCTATGCTAGACAGACGAGAGCCGCCCCGACCCTTGCCCTCGTCAAGGTCCTGCTGATAGCCCACGACGAGGACCCCGACCCTGTCTTTTAGCCGAACCCCGGAGGAAGAGTTGGCAGAACGAAACCGGGGAAAATGTCGCGACAGTCACGACCGCGGGGACCGTAACCGTGGGGGTGGCGGCAAAAATGGTGGGGGTGGCGACCACCACCACCGCCGCGGGGGTGACAGCGCATCGAGTGCTGGTGTGCCTGAGGGCGCCGCCGAGGGGGCAACTTCGGTCCAACAACCGGGACAGTTGGTCGCAGCTCTGGCGGAGGCAACGGAGGGCGGAGGAATGGCGCGAGAGGACGTTCAGCGTGGGACGGCTCGTTAACCTCCTCCCGCTCGTCTTCGTCCTCGAGCACGGACCACAGCGAGGTGGTCGTGGTAGCAGGCAAAAAGTGTCAAAAGCCATGGCAGGAGGAGCATCTGGGCCTGAGGCTTTCACCCTCCTATTGCGTCTGCTGATCACGCACTTCGAAGGGGTTGACACGGAGGAGGGCTACACTGAGTTGCATACTTTTGGAATGTGTAACGGCATGCCTTTTTCTGATTTCAGTGGGGAGTTTCGCGTACTTATGCCCACCGCTAACGGGGAGTGAGCGTGTTTTGTCTCCGGGGACGGATGTGGTGTTGGAGGTGGTTCGGGTGGCGGCGAATGAGCAATTTCCGGCTCTCCTGCCTGCGTTGTACCCTGGTTCGAAGGCAACAAACCCGCGGCCATACGCCTCGTTGGATGCTATGTGGCGGGCGTTTAGTGACTAATAAGACACCTGCCGTCAACGGCGAAACATTTTTTTTCTCTCCCTGTTTCTTTGACGGGAGCGCGGTCATGCGCCCTGTCGGGGCCCCGGCCCGCCGATCATGGGCGCGGCCAGGGCCGAGTGCCGTCCCAGTCGCTTTCGTGGCAGACGGGATCGAGCCATCATTCAACTGCCATGCCCATCGATGATTCATCTGACCCTTGGCTTGATCACACATCGAACTGCTGGCCACTAGAAGAGCATCATTAGGCAAAAGTTTTCGCCGTTAAGGCCTCGTTTACGACAGACGACCCTCCCCTTTGGAGCGGCCTCCTTTCACCTCGCGCTGATGCCCTCCGAGAAAACCGGGGGCTTTGCCTCAACTGCCACGAAGACAACCATTCCTTCAAGCATTGTAGGCATCCTTTCATTACTGCGAGTGGCTGCTTGAACCCTGAACTAGGCCAACTTGGCGACGATGACGCACACCGACGTTGACAAACACGCATGGTCTGCTACCGCCGAGACGACAAATCTTCTCGCCCGAACAGCCACAAGAAAAATCGTCATCTTCCAGGATCAAGGCCAGGTAAACTGTCACAACGATACCACATACACGTCGGATCACCATGGTGGTATCCTGCGCTCGCCCGCCTCTTCTGCCCCCGCTCCTGCTCCTCGAATGCGCTTTGGAGCCGCCCACAACCCGGGTGAAAATAAATTTGGGCGCCAACCTGGCACATTCCGTAACGGCAATCGACAGCTCGACGGCGGTACGGCACCGTCGACAACACTGTCGGTGGGTACCTATTTTGGTTTCAGAAGATGCTCGTGTTCTGTTGCTAGCCTGTCCAGTAACGCAGCACAGATTGCCTCTGTCAAGAGCCCACGGGCTCCTACGCCGTCTGCGGACGATTCTCACGGCGTAGTACCGGCGGCGGGAACTAGCGCTTCAAGCGTGGTTTCCTCCAGCCAGGTAATTTTTTTTCTTGTCTTTCTTTCTTTTTTGACGGCGAGAACGCGCGCTTTCAGCGACGTTCCCCTCGATCATGGTCTGAGTTCGGCAACGGGAACCGCGCTTCCGGCGCCGTACCCCTCAGCCGCGGCATAAACTCAGCAATGGGGGTACGCGCTTCAAACGCCGCCCCCATCAACCATGGCACGGGGGCCTGCGCTCTGCGCGTTCCCCCCTCAGGCACGCGCCGCGCAAGAATATAGCTGCGGCTACGGCGCGTAGCCTTTTTACGCGTATGTGTTCATCCCCCCCTCTCCCTGACCAGGCGGTGGCGGTCGGTTTAAGGTGTGGGACGGTCAACCCTCGAAACACTTTTTCTGACCACGAGGCGGCGGTCGATTTGAGGTGTGGGAAGGCCAACACTAAAACACCGAGATCTTTCGCGAGGCTCGATCCGGTGTTTGCTCGCGATAACAGCGGGCCCTCTGTCCTTTTTTCCATCATAGAGGAGTCGACAAGATTAGCTACCTCGTCTCCCTTCTCCAAGAGACATAACGGAAGAGAGCCTCCTCGGGTAAAAAATTATTGCCTTGCCCGAGCCCCGCTCCAGAAGACGCCCACAGGGTTTACGGACCCTGCTTCGTCTTTTAACACGCTAACCCACGTGTTTCAGGCTACGTCTGCCTCAGTGGCACAGGAAGAAGATCCGACACTGCGCGACGGGCCAGTGGTGACTCCACGGCCTCCAGCCTGATCAGCTGGACGTTATTCCCGAAAAAATTACGGAAGAATCGCGCCTCTCGTCAAGCAGAAACAGCTCAGAGCCCCTGCCCCTTCGGGCGCAGTTAGAGCAGTTTTCTTGCGATTATACGCCAAAAAGCAAAGAGGCCATGACGCGAGAAACCGTGGGTTCGGACTCGCGTGCTCCCGAGGCCTGGTGTTCCTGAGGGGGGCACTACAGGCCCAAAGAGCCGAGGACTGGTGTTCCCAGACGGGGACATTGCAGACCCAAATGCCCAACGAGGCTACCGACGGGTTGGCACCGTCGGTGTTGGACTCTTTTTCGGGTGCAATGAGGGCGGCTTCTTACGAGTTTCCGCCAGCGAGTGAGGAGGACCCGAGGCGAGAAAACCCAGGTTCGGACTCGCATGTTGCTCCCGAGGCCTGGTGCTCCCGCAAGGGGACATTACAGGCCCAAATAGCCGAGGACTGGTGTTCCCAGAAGGGGACATTGCAGACCCACAAATGTCCAACGAGGCTACCGACGGGTTTGCACCGTCGGTTTTTGCCATTTTTCGGGCGCAGTTAGAGCGTATTCTCGCGCTTTTCCGCCAACGAGCGAAGAAAGACCCGAGGTGAGATACCACGGGTTCGGATTCGCGTCGTGCTCCCGAGGCCTGGTGTTCCCGGACGGGGATATTGCAGCCTCAAATTTCAACACGGCTTTTGAACCTTCTCTCAAATACTCCACAGACAAAGTTGTGTTATTTTGGCAGCCCCCATGCTATTTTCCACCGTGGTCCCCTTCTTTGTTTCCCGTGGACGACGTACCATATTCTTGCGCGGAGCAGGACATGATGGCCGAAAAGACCAAGTTTTTGCAAGACCATCGAGCAGTGGGGCTCATTATGTCGTCGCCTTGTCCAAGCACACGCAAACGCATCGGTCGAGGCGTGCGCAACTTTGACTCCGCTGTTGGGGACAAGGAGAAGCAAAACGCCGTGTCACCTGGCACCTTCGCCAAATTCACGCAGAATTCAGCCATAAAAAAATCACCTTTTGAGCTCTGACAACAAGCTTCTGGCTGAATCCAGCCCTCTGAACCCAGTGTTGGGCATTGATCTCCGGGCGGATGGCCCCAGGGCCAACAATCCATGCCAGGGGAGAGGAAAAACTTGCTCGGTGAGGCACTTTCTGCCGTTCGCGCAGCTATTTGCGACAATGAGACCGATTCGGCGCACCCGGCCTCCCCTAGTCGGTTCCGCACCTGCACTGCGAGTGCAAGAACCAAGAAATCTCGTCCGCGCCGCAACCGGACCGTTCACAGCGGCCAGCGCTCGCAAAGCCTCCCCTTCGGCGTTTCCGACCTATTTCTCGGGCGCGTTGGCCAATGAAAATCCGTGAAGTTGTGGAGATAGCTTCTAGCGTCGGCCCTGACCTTGCGATGTCAGAACACTGCCCCTATTTCGTCGAGGGTACTGTGACGCTGGACGACGTTTTGTTCACTATGAAAATCGCGTATATCAGTCGAGCAACGCTTGACTCGGAGAGGCACTGGACTCCTCTAGATTTGGGGACCGGCAGCATTGCTTGGGTTCCCAAACGCCTCCAAGGATACTGAGGGGAACAAAATTCCGCATATCCTCCGGCCACAAGACATAGGAGAGCATTGGCAAAGTGGGGACCCTCAATGCACGAGTCCAGCGGTAGCTTGAGTTCGTCACCGCGTTCGATTGCACACTCGAGTACCGCAAAGGCAGCGCCAAGGGCATCGCCGATTTTTCCGGCCCGTTTTCCAGAGCCCGCCACGGAGTACGACCGCAGTGGCTTGAAAAAATGCAACCTCGTGGGGTTGACAAGCCCCAACCCCGTTGGAGATAGCGGTATCTACCTCCTACGGACCCGCGGGCTGCGCGCTCCCTCCTCGCCGATCCCAGGAGTCGGTTCGGGTGGACTCGCGCCCCTCGCCAAAAGCACTGTCTTGGGTGGGCTCGCGCTCCACACCGAAAGCACTGCTTTGGGTGGACTCGAACCCCTCGCCGAAAGCACTGTCTTGGGTGGGCTCGTGCCCCGCAGTGAACATGCTGCCTTGGGTGGGCTCCCTTTCACCTCTATCGCGTTTCACGATTTTTGCACACAAGAGCCACGTATAAGGATTGACGGCCTTTCTGTTTCCCCGGGGAGATTCGTCGCTCGTATTTCTGCCTCCGTCGCCACTACCGAAGGCTGTACCGGCCGCGCGTCGATTTCACCTGCCGCCGACACTGTTTTCGCTTCGGTTTTTGCCATACCCATCGAGGGCGGCACGGGCTCCGCAGAAGCCCTGGCTGCAGCGACGCCCATCGCACAGCCGACTTATCCATCCTGGAGTTCTTTACAGGAGACGGCCCCCGCCGCGACCACCGGTTCGACTGTGTCCGTCTCCGCCATGCTTGGCACTCCAGCCCCTCCGCCGTCGACGACGCGCCGACTAACAGCGACAACAACAGGTAATACACCCCCGCTGTAGATTGTGGATTCGGGCTCGGCGTGGCCCCTCGGCCATCTTCCAGACGAGGTACAGCCCCGCCGCGAGTCCCACGGCCGCGGCCGACCCCGTCAACCGCCGCGACCCCTGCTCTTGCCGACTCGCCGGTCCGCACGGTGCCACTACCGTCCGACCGCGACCACGCAGAGCCTATACGGGAACTCCTCTCTTACGGCTCACGCCTTCTCCTGGTGACACGCCGACTGCATATACGAGGTCGGACGCCCTCGGCAACGCTGCTGAGTTGCGGTTCGCGGATTCCGTCGCGCGTTATTCACATGCCGATTGGAAGCGCGAACAACACGCAGAGCCGACGTGCCACGCCACAATACGTTACATCTCTATCGGCCGGCCGTCGGCCCTGCCACCCGACGTCTTAGCATGCTACCCCTCGGCCAAGCGTCCCTCCCTCTCAGACATCCAGGAGCTGGCGGGTAAGGGTCAACTACATACAACCGACGACGACATCGTCCTACTCGTCCGTAACACGACACTCCCGCAAACAAGCTCTGACTAACCGAACTTTGTGGGGCGAGCTGCTTGCTTGCTAAACGACGAGCCAGTTCGCATCTACGTTCCCCTGCTCATGCGCCCTTGGGTCATGCAAGCTTGTCACTCGACGGCCTCCTGCCACCTTGGCACCACGCGCACGTTGCGCATGCTGGAGCGGTTTTACTGGTGGATTGGCATGAGTGTGTGCACCCGGTGGTGGCTTCGCCACTGCTTGAAGTGCCAAACGCGGAAAACCCCACCGCTGGCTGTCCGCTGGCCCGTCATCACAATGCCTCTGCCGGAAGGTCCAGGTATCGCCGTCAGTGTTGACTACTTCGGCCCCCTTCCGGTCACACCGCGAGGCAACACCTACATCCTACCGTTCACCGATCGCTTCAGTCGTCGGGCCGACATGTTCCCCGTCACTGCCGCTGAGTTCACCGCGGAAGGTACAGCCAATATCCTGGTGAACCAATACATCCCCTTGTGGGGGTGCCCGCGCACCATACTCTCGGACAACGGACTGCAGTTCTGCTCCAAGCTTTCACAAGCTGTATATCAGCTGTTAGGTGTACACAAGCTTGCTACAAGCTCCTATCATCCCAACTGTAACGGGGGCGTTGAGCGGGTAAATCACACTATGGCACAAATGCTGGCTATGGTCGTCAACGAGCGACAAGATGGCTGGGACTTGCATCTGCCCCACGTAGAATTCGCTTACAACAACTCTGTCAGCGCGGCGACGAGTTTGGCGCCCAACGAGGTCCACATGGGCAGACTCCCACGGCTCCCCCTGACGATTTTCGACCGCACAGGTGTCGCGGGACACCAGAGTCTGGCCCGTGACCACCTGGCCTATTGCGATTTGGCCACCGACCGGCAAAAGCGCGCGAACGACATTGTCCGCGCACACCACGCCCTCACCGTTTCCCGTGTTAACCGCAGAAACTCCGCCCTCGCCGACGCGCTGCGTCCAGCACCTAACTTCACTGTGGGTGGTTGGGCATGGGTATACAATTCTGCCTCTACCATCCGCCAGGGTGTGGAGGCGAATACCGACGCCAAGGTACTCAAGACCAAACTCGCGCTCAACTGGACGGGCCCATACAAGGTCCTGGCCGTCGGTCCCTGCTCCACCGCCGAGACCCCGGACGGCTCGCCGCTCGGGAGCAACCTCCTTTATTTGTGGATCTCCCTCCCGACCTGCCTGGTTCGGACGCTCGTCGGCGTGTGGCCATCGAGCGCTGCAAACCCTGTGCCAACCCCCACGACAGCGGGGATATGCCCAAATACCTACCGGCGGGGCTGACACAGTATGTGCTCAACAAATTTTCCAAGGAGTCCCCGCCGTACCACGTCACTCAAGACGACGTTTCGACTCCCCTCCAAAGGCTGGAGGTGGAGCAGATCAATGGTCATCAGTCGGTACGGGGGCGAGGTGGTGTCATCGCGGTGCTATACAAGACGCATTGGGCGGGACTCTCCGAACCGTCCTGGGAGCGGAAAATGGACCTTCACCTCTCCCGCTCCCACATCTTGCGTTATTGAGCCGGAACCCCGGACCAGCACCGCCAAACCAACCGCCTCTACCGCCGAATGCGGATCGGAGCGGCACAGCGTGAGCTATCCCGCAACAACGGGGAACGTTTCCTAGCGCCGGGCTACGCCTGTGTTCCCCGCGCCGATTGGCTCCGTCGCTACCACGACACAGTACTCCCTAAGGGAGCCCACTTTTGGTACAAGGGAGACGATGGTTTATGGTGGGTAGGAAAAATCAGCGCGAGCACTACCGAGAACAAGGTATACCTGGTCCGCTTCCTGGACGACCCGGGACCGATTAAACTTCCTCTTCCCCCGGCGCGCTACACGACTTCAACGGGAGCCGTACGAGGTTCTTGGTACTTGCAAGTTCACATCGCCAGTGCGTTTCCTCGGGGAATCCAACGTAACGTAGACGAATCTCGAGGCGCGGCCGTGGCCAGTTGACTTCCAAGCCACCACCGCTCCTCAATAGTTCTTTTTTTTTTTTTTTTGAGTTATGAGTTTTGCGTCTTTGTCTTTGGGTTGTTCGTAGTGTCCTGAGAGTCTTCGTCGGATTTTGGGGCGGTGCTTCCATTGATTTTATTTATGTCCTGCCGAACCCCCTGCTCAGTGCCGGGTCAGGGTTTGGGTAAAACGCCGCTATCTGAGGCGCAGGGCTGTCGCCTTTTCGTCACTGTTCAATTTCGCCCTGCCGACGCCCCCCTCAGCCCAGAGTCGGGGGGCGACCAGGGTACGGGTCTGTGTGTCATCTTTTATGTTTTATGTGTTGTATTTGTTCTGCTTTGCTTTTTTCGTCTAAACACTTCCACCCCTAGCGGGGCTGTAGGTGTTGACACCTTCCATCCCGGGTATTCGTCGTTTCCTCGTCTAACCCCCCGCCTTGCCGATGGCCCGCGGGAGGTTTTTCGCATGACTTTTCCCTTGTGTTAGCGCCTGTGTTCCCCTCCATATCGACGAGGGCTCGCCTCGCCATAGTACCTTTTCTGTGGTTGGTTTGCCGTAGAGCCTTTCCTGCCCCCCCCGCCACACCGGCGGCATGCGGCAGGTTCTAGAGCCTTTTCTGCCCCCCCCGCCACACCGGCGGCATGCGGCAGGTTTTGATGGGTGACTATTGCCTTGCTGTAGGGTCTGCTTTTCTTTCTACTGCTTTTCTTCGCGTGTTCCCGGCTCCATAGACAGACGGTTAGAGGTGTGGGAGTGGGTTTTGAGGAGCCGCATCTTCGACTCATGGTCTAGTTCGTAGAACCGGAGTTTCCCCGAATCTCCCATATTTCTGCATATGCGACTCATCAGGGTGGGCTAGTGTTAAGATACGGTCTCGAAAGGCCTGTAGGTATCTGAATTTAAGATCGTTTGGATGGGTTTCGTATGATAAGGTTGGCGTTTTATATTCGGGAAAGTTAGGAAGTAGATCGGAGGCACGTGCCTCCGATCTCAGAAGCTGTCCCGGGCTCTGGTGGAAACGAATAAAGCTACATCTCTACGAAGGAACGAAAGTGAGTACTCTCCGAGGACCCGCTCAATTGGCGGACCTGCAGGGGGCACTCTGTGTCCCCCACCTTTAATTTAACATAGTGCTCAAAAAACGATGCTGGTATAGACTATAGAAACCACAATTTGACGTTCAATAAAGAACGTGCTGTCGACATTGCTTCCGAAGGAGCATGCAGGCCTGCTTGAAGTCCTCCTCAGCGGAGGTATCCAGCACCTTGCACTCTTGTTTTTTGTCGATGATCTTGTGGATCTGTCCACAAGCGTTGAAGCACAGCGGAAGGACGTCGATAAATATGTGTAAAAACGTATTCGTACTTCTCTCCAGCAGACGTCTTTACCATCCAAACTAATGGAGCTCCTTCTTTCGTTGTTAGTAATTGTTGTGGTGTTGTTGTACTTGCTCTTGGTACTTGGAAGAAGAGCCGCACTGCATATATCCGCACTCAATCTCCTAGTCTCGAGCAAGAGACATGAATGTCTCGAATATTAATAGGGATTCGTGACACACAGGACGAAAAATAAGAGTAGAACGTACCTCGATGTCGAACGCCCTCTTGGCACCGTGGGAATGGAATGCGGGGGGTATATCGAGCAAGTGGTCGCCTGCCTTCTTCAGGAGGAGGTCACCGACCTTGATGTCGCCGGTGCACTTCTTGTTTATGTCCTCGCCGACTTGCCGGCCCTCGGCGACTGCTTCGCAGGGCTTCTGCAAGCGACAACAAAGGATGGGAATACCTAGCGTTCAGTGAATGTTCAAAATAGTAAGGCCCCTTAATAGTAGCTGTCGTCGATTTCCAAAGTTTGAAAGGAAGTCGTACTAATGTAATAAAAGCGGTCGTTTATGGGCAAAGCCCTGCCTGGTACCACAACGTTGCTAACACCTATGAAACCACCACTGGGACAGGAACGAACGGGATTCACAGTCGCAACTGGTAAGCGTAAGCCCCCGTATACTGCTAAATAAGGCCTACCGGCGGAATACCGACAACGAAGGGTAAGAGACATACCTGCTGTATGTAGTCTATTGTTCGGTACTACTCTATTACTGCTGCTATCAACACTATTACGACCGACGTGTACTGCGATTCCTGAAGAGGTTGCGCACCCTACTTGTACTCGTTAATACAAAACGTACATGTGGTTGTATGAAAAATGAGTAACAGCAGTAGTACACCGCGTCACTACATGAACAACTCGCTAACCCCAATAACGGGACTGCTCTCTAGCACCAGCACCACCTAGGTCAACTTCAGCTTCTGTTTACTGCTATATATCAACCTCCAGAGTGTACTGCGATTGGTGCTGATGGTATGATGCTGCTGTGTTATTTATCACTGCATGGACCATTTTTACAACCCTGGCTGACCCCCGTGATGGAACTTGCCCGTTTTTATTGCGTCTTGCATTTTTAGATACCACGCAGTCGTAGTCGTACATCCAAAAAGTGTGTATACATCACAGCACAAAGCGTCACTGCATGGACCACTTGTTCAACCCCCGCTTACCCCGATGACGGGACTGCCCCGAACTCGTACTCGTACATACATGAAGTGTGTTTGGTGGTACGTATGAAAAATAAATCACAGCACACAGCGTCTCTGCATAGACCATTACTTGTACAACCCCCGCTTATACCCCGATGACGGGACTGCCCCGTACACGTAGTCGTCCGTACAAAAAGTGTGTTTGGTTGTACGTATGAAAAATAAATCACGTCACACAGCTGTAGCGTCACTGCATGGACCTAGTCGTACATACATAAAGTGTATTTATTTGTACGTATGAAAAAAAATCACAGCACATAGCGTCACTGCATAGACCACTTGTACAACCCCTGCTTACACCCCGATGACGGGACTGCCCCGTACACATAGTCGTACATACAAAAAGTGTGTTTGGTTGTACGTATGAAAAATAAATCACGTCACACAGCTGTAGCGTCACTGCATGGACCTAGTCGTACATACCATACATAAAGTGTATTCGGTTGTTGTACGTATGCAAAAAAAAATCACAGCACACAGCGTCACTGCATAGACCACCTGTACAACCCCCGCTTACACCCCGACGACGGGACTGCCCCGTACTCGTACTCGTACATACAAAAAGTGTGTTTGGTTGTACGCATGAAAAAGAAATCACAGCACACAGCGTCACTGCGTAGACAGCTAGTGCTTACCCCGACGACGGGACTGCCCTCCGTGACCACCCAGGCGAACTTGAGTTTGTTCAGGCTACGCGTCCCCATATACAGCTTCCACACCGTGTGGTAGTTCGACCACGCTGGTGTAGCACACACATGCTACAGCAAACGTTGCAGACAGGCACACCAGGTCAAACAATGTAAATTTCAATGTGCATCATTATTGGAAACAGGATTCACTTGAGTTCACCAACACCTGAAACCACATATTGCGCACAACCTGCAGCACACTCAGCCAACATCAACGCAGCACTACCGAAAATACAGGGTGTTGACATCTAGTGTCTTACCTATATGTCGCACGGCGCTGAACACACTGACAACGGGAACAAAATCTCAACATCAGTAGCTGACAGCAAACAATAAATTCCAACAACGCGAAGAAATGAAACTCACGTTTCGTCAAGCTCTCAGCTCCTTCGTTAGGGACGCCGATCGAAGGTGAATCACAGGTGTCCGCGTCACACCAGTCACACGAGGGTTGTCGCCTCTTCCCCAGTGATTCTTGATAAGGTTATAAATAGCTTGGCACGTGGAAGGGTCGTCACTCCTGCGGGTGTCGGAGACAGCGTACTGAGAACTCCCGTTTTTTCTAGTTCGTGCGATGAGGAAGCCGTCACAACCCTTTCTCGGACACGGCCAATCAGGATTGCCAGAAGAAGCTGAGTCCCGTTCTTGCCCGACCAACGTCCACACGCCTGATCCTAAACCTCCACCACCCCCACTGTTGGCGGAGCCTCCTCCCGCACTAGCCTTGGTCCGCTTCGCAATTTTCAACTTCAAATTGTTATTGCCGATCCGGCAAATTTCAAATTCAAATTGTTTGCAGCCGTCAACGGCAATTCCCTCTCAGCCAGCAATTGGCCAACTTCAAATGTAAAAGTAAAAAAAACGAGTTGCTGAAAAAGCAAAATATAAAGATCAGAGAGCAAAGAAAGCTAAGCAGCAAAAAGATCA
This sequence comes from Undaria pinnatifida, assembly GCA_012845835.1. Lineage (NCBI taxonomy): Eukaryota > Phaeophyceae > Laminariales > Alariaceae > Undaria > Undaria pinnatifida. Next base: position 12,158,942 of record JABAKD010000023.1, on the reverse strand, counting down.
GAGAGCAAAGAAAGCTAGTAAGAATGATAAGGAAAGCAAGGAAGGCAAGGAACTTCGGGACGGTTCTTTTCCCCAGCAACTAATTTTCTTTTCGGCAATTACGGGCTGAGAAGGGCTGAGAGGGGGGAGGATATGCCGAGCGAGACCTCCGAGGGGGTCGAGAACTAAGTAATTAAGTCTATATATTCTGCTGCTTTTTTCTGATGCTTTCCCGGATGAGTTTCGAAGGTAAGTTTTCCTCGACCGGAAAGGCTCTTTACGCGAACTTCCACCTCCACGAGATTGACTGTGTCACCAAGCCCGAAGACGACACACCGGTCAACGCCAGGAAGCCCTCCTCCACCGACGTGAGTTGGGGTTCTCTCCCTGTAGTATTATCCAGTATCATCGTGTATTATCTTCATGATTTTTTCTGATATTTTTTTCCGATATTTTTTTCCGATATTTGTCCAATAATTCCCCGATAATGTTTTCAATCTTTTTTCCAGCAAATACCCTATCGTACAATAGTCAAATCTTACCACAAGCCCAGCACAGCACAGCACAGCTTTTAAAGAATCAAAGCACACGTAGCGCGACAAGCTTATCTCCGATATTATTTCCGATAGTTGGCTAATATTTTTTCGAAACTGTTTATCAATTTTTCCGATATTTGTCCCATAATTTCCCGATATTGTTTTCGATATTGTTTTCAGTAAATTTACCATCATCGTACGAAAGTCCCGTATTACCACAAGCATCGCGCAGCACAGCCCTCTAAACAGCAATCAAAGCACACGACACGTAGGGGGTGCTGCTCGACAAGCGCATGCCGATGTTAGTTGGCTTTCGCTTAGTATAATCGTCGAATATTTCCCCGATATTTGTTTCGATATTTGTCCGATATTTTTCCGATAGTTGTTTCCGATATTGTTCCCGATATCTGGCCGATCTTTCTTCCGATATTGTTCCTGGTATTTTCCGGTATTTGGCCAATAATTCCCCGATATTGTTTTCGATATTGTTTCAGCAAATTCCCTATTGTAGGGAAGTCCCGCTTCACCACAAGTCCCGTTTGACCACAAGCATAGCACAGCACAGCGCTATCCGCACACAAACAATCATCCCGTAGATTTTTTTCCCGATAATTTTCCGATATTGTTTTGTTTGTCAATAATTTGGTTGTATTAATTTATTTTCCCCTATATAACATCAATGCACACGTTATTTCTCCGATAGAACATCAATGCCCACGTTGTAGGTGCTGCGCGACAACGACTTTCCTTGCTCAAATCACACACAAAACACGCAACTTTTAGAGCAACAGCAGTAGCAGCAACAACAGCATGTTGTTTTCGTTTTTATGATATTTGTGGATATTTTACAATTAATTATCGCGCAAGTACATTTCAGCCTGATTTCTAAAACTCGCTTCGCCTCCGCTGCCCTCCCTTCTCTATTATTGTTGCCACGCGTTACAGATTGGTAAAAGGTGTCAGGATTGCCTCCGTGATGAGGACAAGGCCTTCATCTCCGAAGGCGACCACCTCGTGGCTTCGTGCATCAAGCCGTGGCACGTCGGCTGTGCCCTGAAGCGCCGCCGCCAAATGGTGGAGAAGAACACGACGGAAGCCGACGTGCGTGCGACGGCAAACAGCGCCCAGAGATCTCGCAACATCGCCGCTAGCCAGAACTCCACCCCTTCCAAGCGTGCCCGCGAGAGCCTCGCCAGGGGCGAACAACTGGACCTTTCTTATAGATAGGCTCACCACATTGAACATTGAACTTGAACTTAGAACATTGAGCGTTGCGCAAGCGAGCATGCGAAAAGCAAGCGAGTACGCGAGAAGTATATCTCTACAGAGAATAGAAATAAATTGCCAAGCCAGACGAGTGACTCTCCAGGGAACGTGTGGTTAAAGAAAGTTTAGTGCAAGAGACATATATATATCCCCACAGAGAATAGAAAGGCATAGAAAGGAACTTCCGTAAGCCAAACTAGGGAACGCGTGGTTAACGGTTTAATACAAGAGAAAATACAAGAAGAGAGGTTTCTACGTAATGAGCAGGGCTCCATCGTCACCACCATCGCGTGTTTCACGTTCTCATCGTCTTGGGGTCCTTCCATTTGGATATCTTTCTGTCGCCTTGCCCGATCTACACAGCGTTCGGTACTTGAACTTGAACAACCCCCACTCAATACCAAGTGCAAGTTTGGCAATGCCCTGAAATGGAAAGAAGAAAACATAAACTGTTGCAGCAAAGGCAAGTATGTTGTGCACCCGCTCCTTCCCCTTTCTCCAGATATTAAGGATGTGTTTAGCACGCCTAGTTTCCTGAAACGCCAACGCTCTAATATGGCACATTTGCGATGACAGCCCTTGGAGCATCACCTTCGCCCACTTGGACACAACCCTCATACCCTAGCATGCTCAAGCTCCACGGCAAACCGTATCACCATGTAATGGATAGTTTCTGTGAATCGCACGGAGGCACCGTATCTAACAACCAAGCAAAAATGTACATCTACGACAATGAACTTCAAACAAACGCCAAACGCCTGAACCTAGATGCAGATACTCTCACATACTTGAGTAATCGTATCATACAAGACGACAAGTGGGTCAAACAATACCGTACCCTTCTCCTTGAAATCGACCAGAGCAAACAGCACAACCTGTGCATATCATTCGAGGAGACGGCTCGTGTTACACCAACCGCTCGCACTGAAATTGCAGCTTTATTATACAAAGACAATGACCGCACATCTGCCCAGAGGCATGTTTACACATTTCCGCGCAGCGGTCCAACTGACAAATGTGGCCAGCCTCGGCTCGTGCCTATCTGGTCCGTTTTATATGAATCTCCACAATTTCCACTTTTGCACTATTTTGGCGAACCAGGTTGGAGCCCAGGGTGGTACGGTGACAACAGGCAACCACGCACACTCTCAACCACTACTGGGAAACCAGTTCAGATTCTTCAATATTGTCGTCAACGACTTTTGTGCGAGCCCGCTTTCCAAATTCTGTAGACGTTTGCTCAAGAACATGCCGGTGACTCCTATGCAAGGCAAGATTATAGACTATAGTTCTTTCTTATTGTGATAAGCAACTTCCAAAGAAACGTCTCATAACACTCAACGCTATCAACCACGCTGCACCAGAGGCTACCGTTGGAAACCGCCTCCCAGTCAGTTTTCATGGGCCCCCGGCAAACCGCAAAATTTAAAAGAAAGCAATTCGATGCAATGGCCGTAGTAACTTCACTGAAATGACTATCGCTGCATCTCTTAGAGCCCGTGGAACACTCGTCTTGTGCACCGCATCTACTGGCATAGCGGCATCGATCCTTCCTGGTGGTCTCACAGCGCATCATTTTTTAAACTTCCCTTCGGTCCAGCCGCAGTTAGTGGTAGCACGTGCAATATCCAAGCAGAGTCTCAAAGAGCTGACGTGTTAAAACGAGCCGGATTATTAATATAGGACGAATGCCCAATGTCAAGCAAATACGCTCCAGAATCTTTAGATTTATCGCTCAGAGATCTCATGGACAACGACCTCCCTTTCGGTCGCAAAACGATGGTTTTCTCAGATGATTGGCGCCAGTGTGAACCAATTGTAAAGTTTGGTACATACTGCTGCAGACGTTGTCGATGAAGCTTTTTTGTCCTCGCATCCCTGGAAACATGTACAACGTTTCCGTCTCACAAAGTCAATGAGAGATCGGGGAGACATTCATTCCCTACGCGAAGACTGTACTAGCCGTTGGCGAAGGCGACATTGAACCTATAACCCTTGCCGATGGGTCTAGTCTACAGTTAGACTATACCTCTCATGCACACAACGAAAAACCCTGACGGCTCCAAACATACGTGCCAGATCAAGGGTACTACTAACTTCGAAGACCTCAGTCAAGCCATTTATCCTGATCTTTTGCAAGTAAACCACAACAATTTGGATGATCGTGGCATATTAGCACCGACCAATGACAGCATAGACAAAATCAACCAATTCGTTCTAAACATGTTGCCAGGAGAAGCACAGCACGAGAAGAGTTCAGACCGACTCGTGACCGATGGCACAGGAAACATGCCGGAGGTCGTGTCCGTAGAATACCTAAACACGGTGTACCAGGCACGCCTCCACATGTCATGATTTGCAACTTAAAATCGGAGCTTTGGTAATGTTCATCAGGAGTATTAATTTTGACAGTAACCTAGTAACAGAAAAATATGAGTCGTACGAGGTCTCTCTGCTACCGTCGTTGATGTGGAAGTTATCGCAGAAGGGTTTCCAATTGTAAAAATACCCAGAATTTGCTTCGAAGTTCAGATTGGCGCCAAAGGAATTACTTTCCATCGTCATCAATTCCCCCTCCGTTTATTTTGCTACGCCATGACAATAAACAGGGACAAACACTGAAGAAAGTCGAAAGTCGGCCTCGATCTCGGAGATGATGATGTCTTCACACATGAACAATTGTACGTCGCCCGCAGCCGCGCCACCTCGCGAGACAACATCCTCTGTCTCGTCAAAGAACACAGGCTCATAGACAACGTCCCCTACGTTGCCAACGTCGTCTTTCGATAGTTCATTTTGGCTGCAACTGGAAGAGAACCCTTGCATTTGAATGTTGATCCTCCCGCGCGTAATGATAACGCAAAATAAATGAAAACGACAGCGAGAAGAGCAGCAGCGACAACGACAGCGAAAAAGACAGCTAAATAAGCAGCGATGACGACAACAGCAACAACAGCAGCAACAACAACAACAACAACAACAACAACAACAACAACAGCAACAACAACAACAACAACAACAACAACAACAACAACAACAACAACAACAACAACAACAACAACAACAACAACAACAACAACAACAACAACAACAACAACAACAACAACAACAACAACAACAACAACAACAACAACAACAACAACAACAACAACAACAACAACAACAACAACAACAACAACAACAACAACAACAACAACAACAACAACAACAACAACAACAACAACAACCACAACAACACAGACAACAACACCGACAACAACAACAACTGGTTCGTTGTTAATGAGGTAGGAGATGGTGCCTGCTTGCTTCGTTGCATTGCTCGCAAAGTGCATGGAGACCCTGACAAACACTTCGTTACCCGACAGCAAATAAATACTGCAACACATCCGTGATCACCTGCATGATCCAATACCCTTATTCGGTATGTCATTCGATGATGTTATTTCAGGCGGAATTCAAAGCGAATCTGTCGCTGCCCGTGGACAGCCCGACACACTCTATGATTCAGTGGGTCACTACCTCAACCTCATGTCCAACGCATATGCTTACGGCACACATGTTGAAATTATCACCGCCAACCATTTGTTTAACATCGACATCAACGTAACATATGCAGGTACATCCTATCCAAGCTCGCCCCCCGAACCAAATTCGTGCAATGTCCTGTACGATCCCTTCGTGCAGCACTACAGCACACTCCAGTACTGCGGTTGAATGCAAAATTTGTGCAAGGTCGTGTACGATCCCTTGGCGCAGGATTACCGTACGGTTGAATGCCAATCTTAAATGACTCCGAACAACTGTTGTTGTACTACTGTGCCAAATATCATTTTACGCACGCAGTGTTGTGAATGAACTTGCGCCACTCCCATGCCCACATCCCGGAGGGGAACCTTGTATTACAAGGGGCTACGCCGGCGGCCTGGACGGCCACCGGTCGCAGCGCAGGATAGTAAATATTAAGAGGGTAAGAAGTAATGCCAAGAGTTAGACGAAGTTTGTTAATTCATACATGGGAGATACTGGAAAGGGAAAATGCCGACAAACTTTTTTCAAGATTTCCCGTGTGCGGCGGAACAATGCGAGAAGGCAGCCTGGAAATTATGGGAGAGCATGGCGGTTCACCCCAGCTGGGTGACGCTCTGCGTTGCTACGCAGAAAGGCGCGGCCACAGCTGCTGCTGTGCATATACCATTTGTAGCTTCGTGATGCTGCTGTGCATATACCATTTGTAGCTTCGTCATGCTGCAGGCTCATCATAGCTTCAGCTACTGCTGTACATCATGTACATGTACGTGCTGCTGTAGACTACCGGGGGTTCAAAAATATTGAGAGTTCGCAGTTCTCCACGACGCCTAGCTGCTGCTGTGCATATACCATTTGTAGCTTCGTGATGCTGCAGACTCATCATAGCTTCAGCTACTGCTGTACATCATGTACATGTATCCGTGCTGCTGTAGACTACCGGGGGTTCAAAAATATTGAGAGTTCGCAGTACTCCACTACGCCTGGGTGGCATGTGTTCTCGGGGATTACGAACTTTTCTTCCCCAGATCCTAGCACAAACCTCGCTTAGTGGCCTTTACAATGGCGACGCCGGCCAGGTAATCGACCCCCCCCTGTGTGTCGGAGGTCAGAGAACACGTACCGAAGAAATAACGCGAAGACATTAGCCCTGTGTGCAGACTACGCACCAAACGTCTCACAGGGCACGATTTTTCGGAGATCTCGTCGTAGATCTCGACGTCGAGGCCTCGCGCGCGCGCTACGGCGCCGAGCGGGCGGATCAGCTGAGCCGGTGGTTGCAGGCGAGGCGGGGGCACGCCTCAGCGAAGAAACCGCGCGGAAAGGCGGTCAGAGGCGGGAGATATCCGCAGACGTAAGGACGTGCATATGTGATAAGCGAACTAAGATATATAGATTTACAAGGGGCTACGCCGGCGGCCTGGACGGCCGCCGGTCGCAGCGCAGGATAGTAAATATTAACAGGGTAAGAAGTAATGCCAAGAGTTAGACGAAGTTTGTTAATTCATATATGGGAGATAATGGAAAGGGAAAATGCCGACAAACGTTTTTCCCGATTTCCCGTGTGCGGCGGAACAATGCGAGAAGGCAGCCTGGAAATTATGGGAGAGCATGGCGGTTCACCTCAGCTGGGTGACGCTCTGCGTTGCTACGCAGAAAGGCGCGGCCACAGCTGCTGCTGTGCATATACCATTTGTAGCTTCGTGATGCTGCTGTGCATATGCCATTTGTAGCTTCGTGATGCTGCTGTGCATATACCATTTGTAGCTTCGTCATGCTGCAGGCTCATCATAGCTTCAGCTACTGCTGTACATCATGTACATGTACGTGCTGCTGTATAGACTACCGGGGGTTCAAAAATATTGAGAGTTCGCAGTTCTCCACGACGCCTAGCTGCTGCTGTGCATATACCATTTGTAGCTTCGTGATTCTGCTGTGCACATACCATTTGTAGCTTCGTGATGCTGCTGTGCATGTACCATTTGTAGCTTCGTGATGCTGCAGGCTCATCATAGCTTCAGCTACTGCTGTAGATCATGTACATGTATACGTGCTGCTGTAGACTACCAAGGGTTCAAAAATATTGAGAGTTCGCAGTTCTCCACTACGCCTGGGTGGCATGTGTTCTCGGGGATTACGAATTTTCTTCCCCAGATCCTAGCACAAACCTCGCTTAGTGGCCTTTACAATGGCGACGCCGGCCATGTAATCGACCCCCCCCCGTGTGTCGGAGGTCAGAGAACACGTACCGAAGAAATAACGCGAAGACATTAGCCCTGTGTGCAGACTACGCACCAAACGTCTCACAGGGCACGATTTTTCGGAGATCTCGTCGTAGATCTCGACGTCGAGGCCTCGCGCGCGCGCTACGGCGCCGAGCGGGCGGATCAGCTGAGCCGGTGGTTGCAGGCGAGGCGGGGGCACGCCTCAGCGAAGAAACCGCGCGGAAAGGCGGTCAGAGGCGGGAGATATCCGCAGACGTAAGGATGTGCATATGTGATAAGCGAACTAAGATATATAGATTCATGTATAATTGTGATTTCTGTTTTTCCTTCGGGCGCATTTCTTCGTGCTCGCACCTTTGTCCCAAACGTCGGGTGCGGTGGGCACAATTCACCCGTCAGGCTCACGTTGCTGGAGGTTTGGGCGCGATCCGTGCAGTGTGTCGCGCGTGGCAAGCCTTTCAAATTTTTTTGGCATTGGGCACAATTAAGGCAAATCCTAGGTTTTCCGCAACATCCCCGGGGATTAGGTTTCTGCATCCCCTATCCCCGCGTACGTACGTAAAACTTCGATGCAAACCGGGCTTTCCTGTTCGTAGAGGGCACACGTTTCTTTCCCTCTTTTTGCACAGAGCACCACGCTAATCCTGCCGCCCAGCAGCAGTCTAGCCCCCTAGCAGCAGCCTGCAACTGTATGCGCGTGTGGCTGCTGTTGTAGTAGCTGATTCTTTGATCGGAGCGTGGCATTTGTCACCCCACCATACCCCATATTTGTGGTGTGCCGCCGCTTCGGACGCATCTCCATTGCATGTCCATGGATCGCGGTAATTTGGTCGGTAATATAGAAAACTTTTTTATAGTAATTGATATACAAACCCATCCTTACATTTACGTCCAAAGAGGCAGTATTTTGCCGTACTACATACCAGAGGGGTATTGTTTTGTGTCGGAGATTTTGCTCACGCCACAGATGACAGGTACCAAACATGAGGACGGCACAACGTTACGTGTACAACCCTACCGCACCGCAGCAGTAGTGGGATACATCATGTACATGCGCGTAGCGAGTCCTCGCTATGCTGAGGCGAGTTGCTTTCGTCTCCACGAGGGGACGATTTTGAATCGGACGACGATCAAAACCATCCAGCGTAATTTTGCTTGACTATAAAAAGCAAACAGCAGTGGATATGGGCGCTGATGGCACTACGCTACGATCCTGCCGCCCAGCAGCGGTCTAGCCCCCAAGCATCAGCAGCCTGCAACTCTATGCGCGTGTGGCTGCTGTTGTAGTAGCTGATTCTTTGATTGGAGCGTGCCATTTGTCACCCCACCATACCCCATATTTCCGCTGTGCTGCCACTTCGTGCGCATCTCCATTGCATGTCCGTAGATCGCGCCAATTTGGGCGGTAATATAAGTAACTTTCTGATGGTAATTTATTTATCAACTCATTCTTACATTTACGTCCAAGTAGACAAAGTATTTTTACGTACCAGGTACATATAACAGAGGGGTAATGTTATGGGTCGGAGATTTTGCTCACACCTCAGATGACAGGGACCAGACATGACAGCACAACGCTACGTGTACATCCTTGCCGCACAGCAGCAGTAGTAGGAGACATCATGTATGTGCACGTGGCGAGTCCTCGCTATGCTGAGGCGAGCTGCTTTGGTCTCCACGAGGGGACGATTTGAATCGGACAACGATCTAAACAATCCAGCATATTATTTATTCTTGAATCTAAAAAGCAAACAGCAGTGGATATAGGCGCTGATGGTCCATGAAAAAGGGCTTCTCTGTCTCAACGACAAGAAGCCCTACAGTTCCTCATTTCGCGCACTCTCTGCGACGAATTGGCTGTGAAGGGGGATGATTGCCCATCCTGGCGTGTACCACTCGTTGTTAAGTTCAATATCTGGCTCAACAAGACACGAAGAGTACCTATTCTAAAATTGCTGATTTCCATACGAAACAACAGGAAACAACAAGAAAACACCAAAACCACGACAGAAAGACGGCGCACGGAACAACTGCTGATTCGTTTTCTTGCCGGTTGAAAATCCACCTATTTGTTCTTTTATTTTTCACCACGCAAATTTTATTGCATAAGAGTCGCTCGTCTAAAAAGTCCCCATCGTACGAGTACTGGCGCTGGACACGTACGAACTGATGGGATTACCACATATTTACGGTTCTCCACCACGACGGTGAGAGAGAGAGCGAACCGTACCCGGGAGGGTGCCTCCCCACACTCCGCTTTTTTCTCGAGCTGCGGACAAGAACATAGTTTTCACTACCACCAGGTACATCTTATTTGCCCACAGTCAGATGTTGGATGTTTGGGTTTCGTTCTTGCGCCACTCCCTTAGGCACTTCCCGGAGGGGAACCTTGTATTAGACTATACGAGTACTCGTACACATATATATCAGGAAGTCAAAATTTCAAAAAAATTACCAGGCACGTACGTACGTATTGTATACCTGGTTCGAGTACTCGTACCTGGTACTCGTACTTACTTATGATACCAGGGATCCATTCTCGAATGCCGACATGCTGGACACAATTCGGGTGTGTGACGTTGTGGGCGTGGTTCAAAGACGTAGTATGTGCTCGTAGGTTTGTATCATACGTAGATATGTACGATTTACACAAGGCACAGTACCTGGTATACGTACGAGTACGTACAGCCGCGCACGAGATTACGCTAAAAAGGAGCAATTCGCAAGACATGCCAGGCAGGTTGAGATTTTAGACAAGCAGTGTAAACGGGTATAGTCGGGTGTAATACGTCGCACACTGAACTTGTAGCGTATAAGCAAGTAGACCGCACCTTTTCTCAAGCAAGCCCGGACCAGCTCGCCTATGATTTGTTGGTTTCGCATAATATCACAGTAGGCGTGCCCGACAACCAAGAACGATCGTACTGTCGGCCACATCGCGAGTACGAGGGCCAGATACCCCACTTCTGCTAGAATCGTTAGGTGCACTATTTACCAGGTCTGGTCCGAACAGAGGGCCAGATGCCCAACTCCGTTGGGAATCGGTTAGGTAGGGCCGAACGTGACTGCCGAAGACTAATTTGACGTCAGCATGATACCGATCCCACGGGAGGCTCATCCAGTTACAGGTGCAGATTCGCCGACCCTAGGCGGTCCGTGGGACTTTACAACGCACACACACCCGGATCGGTTTCGCCGGCCCCGATTCGCGGTGAGTGTCATTGGTTTTTCACAGGTACCTAAGAAAACTTTACACATACATGGCGAAAATCGTGCGTACTCGTCACAAGAACATGACCAACCACGTTCGCACCACAGACACCCCTCACCAGACCCGCGAAGGGAGGCATACACCAAAGGCACGTTCGCACGAACCGCCGTCTCAGTACATGAGCCCGGGTAGTTACCCTGCCTGTTCGGTAATTATTTCCTGGTTTTACTCTAAAGTATATAGTCTACTGCTGTTATCCTTCATTTGTTTTACTTATTCACTTATTGGGCTCATTGCATTAGTTTAGGGGGCCAGTTACCCCGTCTGCGTACACATACGCGTTCGTACACGATAAAAGAGGCGTCGCGTTTGAACAGCGGGCCGGTTCCCCCACTTCACGGGCAGTCGGTCAGTGCCGAGAGTTGTTGCCGAAGGTTCATTCGCTTTCCGGAGGCAAGGGGTGAACAGAGGGCCAGTTACCCCGCTTTAGATTGGAAAGAAGGTTCACCGCCCTGCCGCTGTTTGAGTTTGTGGGCCAGTTACCCCCGCCCGCTGGTGCCGTCAGTACCGGCCAAGCAGGAGGCTCACTCAGTTTCCGACGCAGTTTCAGTGGGGCCAATCCACCTATTCAGTGCACGCAGCGCAGCACGCTCATTCAGAACCAGTCAGTCACATGACTAGACCTCACTCCACACGCGCGCGAACGAGAGCCAGAACCAGCGGGGCCGGGCACCCCTGCCGCGCACCACGGGTAGTTAGGTAGCCCTAGACTCACTTGTCAGAACCACATCAGATTCCGCGACCCCTCGATGAAGCACCGGGGGTTCATCACTCCAACAGTACGCGCTTGATCACATACACTCTGCAGGACCGAGTCGGGGGCCTGCGGAACAGGGCCAGACGGAACCACGCTGTCCACGGGTAGCCCAGTACATGTTCGGCCCGGTCGATTCGCGAACGGGTAGCGGGTCAGCACGCTCGCGGCTTGCTAGTGGAGAGTCGCTCCGTCGGTCACGGGCCGAACCCCTGGTTGAAGAGTAGCACGCACAAACAAAAAGGCTCGATACGGTCAACTCGGACCCCCGAGGTCGACAAGCCGTACTATACAATTTGGCAGACATTTGCACCACCCTGACGAGACAGTACGGCGGCGTCGAAGGCGACGTAGCCAGAGCCCGGGGAGGAGCTTTGGTAGCCCCCCCAATAGACGCAGCAAACATAGGACGATATTTTGGCGACCTCAAAGGCCTCGGGGCCATTAACGATCTGATCACGATAGTCACGAGGGGTGCCGGTGAAGGTAGCCCCCGCCAGAGCCGATTTGAAACGCGCACTGAGGTACGGCAACCACCGAAGCGCCGCCGAGCATTTACCAGCAATTTGGGAAAAAACTCAGCGAAGATGTATGGCGTCAGAAATGCATAGTGGTACGGAAGGAAGCCGCGCATGAAATTCCGGGGCTTCAGCTGTCGCCTTTGGGGGCGGTCGTCAACCACAAGGTCCGGATCATTAATATTTTTTCGTTAGAGGCGCAGAGCAAAGGAACAAAAGGAGGACTCAATGCAAACCCAGACCCAGACGCCGTACCACAATGCCTGTGCGCCGAAGCCCTCCCCAATCCCTCACGGAACTCGTCAATCTGAAAAAGAAATACGCGAACAAGCGCATTCTGATGAGCAAGGCCGACGTCTCAGACGCGTTCGGAAACGTGAGGGTATACACAGACAAAGCCCTCAATGTCTGCTACATAGTAGGGGAGCCGATAGTATTCGATTTTTGCCTCACGTTCGGGTGGTCTGGGTCCCAGGGGTTCTGGGGCGTGATGTCGGCCGCGGCCGAGCACGCCCACTGTAACACACGATCCACACGGCTCAGTTACTGAACGAGGGATTAGACATAATGGCAAACGTGTAGATCGTGGACCGCTGGGAGGAAAGAAAACCCACGGACGACGCAAGAGTCACGGCGCACCGGGGGGGGGGGGGGTGTTCGATCCCTTCTTCGCCACAGTGTATGTGGATGACTATCTATTGATGAGGGTTTAACGTTTAGCCCACGATACGACGGCATTAACCGCGTCGACCTCGCTAGCCTCCGACCACGTGCGATTATCCGGGCCGGGCGAGACCGGCGTCACGCCCATCTTAGCGCCGAAAAAGAGCACTGACTGGGAAACCACAATCGACGCCCTAGGTTTCACCATCACTTCGCACACTATGCGAATCTCGCTAACACGCGAAAATATCGTAGCCATCGCTAACCTCCTCCACGACCAGTGGCCCTCGAGAAGGCGCAGCGCCAGTGCAAGGGACGTTCCCAGTATGGAAGGGAAGCTGTAGAATCTTACATATGTAGTGCGCGCCGGCAGATGTTTCGCGTGGAGGCTGTTGAGACTCACAGGTCTTCACGACGAGCGGCATCCCAGAAACCAGAACGTAGTGCCTCTCGGAAGTGAGTTCCACGCCGTCTTCAGTTTCTGGAAGGGGGCCACCAGTCAGAAGCTTCTCCTATCAGGAGAAGCAGTTTTCGCCCCCTGTTATACAGCGCTAAGACGCCCGGCCAATCGACACCAACTGTCCGACGCCAGTTTCGAAGCGGTAGGGGGGTACTGTCTCGAACATCGGATGTACTGGAAATACGACCTACCGCCCGAGTTAACGCAGGAGCTAAAACAGAAGGCCGAGCGACGCGAAACGTGCACCATCACAATCAATTTGCTAGATATTTCAGGGATGGTAGTGACCGCCTGGGGAATGCTGGAATCGAGAGGTGACGCCCCAGAGGCGGTAGGAGATCCCATCGCAATGCGCGGCGATAACGTGGCTGCGGTCACGTGGGTCAATCGCTGCGGCGGGGCTGAGAACAAGCGAGCATGCCTACTCATGAGAATGCTCGGCCGTCTTGAAATCGATGGGGGTTGGAGCCACGATGAAAAGCACATAGCGGGGGTCCAAAACACTCTGGCAGACGGCATATCGCGTTGGTCCCGCACCGAAATATCAGAAAGGATCCGGGACCTGACTAACAGCCATGCCTGGGCGGAACAGCCTATCGGTCTCCGCGGCAATGAGATACTTGACATCGTGCTCCAAACCAAGAACCTGCAGACCCGACACGACGACAGCCTGTGGCGTATCATGGCCAATGAGGGAGACCATGCTTGACCACTATAGCTTGCTTGGGCTTTACCCGGGACACACTGCCCCCCCCCACCGCGTTATTCCCTTTCCTTCCCACTCGCGCGGTACCGGCGCATGTAGGAACAGGGCCCAACGCGCCGCGCGACACGGGCGCGGCGGCGCGTCTGGTGGAGACGCTCGCGCTCGCCTCAGTGAGGAAGAGTACCCAAAAGCTCTATTTGGCGAAGTGGATCACGTGGGTGGCAGTGAGGGAAGCACAGGGAAAGGATGCGTGGTTGCAGTACATCCCCGTCAATCCAAACCTTACGGGTCGCTGTTACGTTCACAACAATCACAGTCGACCGTAAGGGGGCATCTTGCCGCAATCAACTTTTCCCACAAGGTGTACACAGGCTAGGAGCTTCCAACCTCACATTGCATGATTGTCGCCGTGGGAAAGGGGATCGATCGAGCTCAAGGAATGTCACAGAAGAAAGCGCAGGTCAGGCTGCCGTCGACCTGGGCCCTTTTATCGCAAGGGAAGCATGTAGTTTTTCAGTATGGTACACGGGGGATACGTCACGTGGTTGGCTGGCGGCGTCGTATTTTCTGTTCCGCCGCGCATCTGATCGGTGGGCGCACGCGGACGGCAAAGTTCACCTCGAATTCTGCTTGATACGCAACTGTCTCACGTTACTTCGAGGGGAGATCCGGGTTGCCTTCGGGAACAATGCATCCGCGGACGCGGTACAAATGCGGTTCGTGATGTTGAAGACGGACCAACAAGAGGGCGGGGTGCACAATCACGCGGACACGCCTCGCGAGCCCCGGGGAGGCGGGGGTAGGTGCGATGGGCGCTTTCGAAGTTTTTGATGGAGCTCCCCGCTGTGCACCCCTCGCTCCCGGGGGGTTCACCCCTGACGGTCAGGTTGTCCCCCCTCGGCTGGAGAACGTTCACCCGGACGGAAGTTGTAGCAGCGTCGCTCCTCATGACCGGGAGCAGCGGTCGAGACCCGGCGCAGTACGCACTGTGCACTCGGGGAGAATCGGAGGGGCAACGAAGCTGGATGCGCAAGGCGTGCCAGAGCTCCATAATCCCACGCGCGGGCAGGTGGAAATCACGCACGATCATGACGTACGTGCGGGAGGCTGGAGAAGGGGCAGGCTCGGTCTCCGCAGCGCTAGCGAAAACGGGGTAGACGCGATTCCCGGGTTTCGTGGTTAGAGGGGACCGGAGATGTTTACGGACAGACTGGCCTTATGGTGTGAGATGTTACTTAGCCCCGCCGGGGAACGAGCGAGGCATACGTTTTCGGGTTAGCCTGTCTCATTAATCTTCGGGGGGGGGTTCTACTTTAATGGTATTTATTAACGTGGTGTTGTTGGCGGGGTTTCCCACGGCCCTGGCAGGCCTTTCTAGCACGTGAGCGTGTCTGGCCTGCTGTAGACCAATAATATTCCAATAATTCTTGAGCTATAACGAACTGTAGGTTTCCGCAGGAAACTGGCGTTTGTGAGGCGGCTTGAATTCGAGTAACGGAATAGTATTTGCGTAACAGGCCGACGCGAGAGCTCGACTCAGGAAGCGTCCAGTCTCAGTCGGCACAAGACAGTGAGGGCAGCGAGCTCGTACGAGATTACAAAGGACGCGAAGGAGAGAGCTGATCTGCCTTCACTCGTACAGCTGGTCCCTCTGGTTTGGGTTTATCTTGACTTCTGCGTGTAGAAGACAGCGAGACATGTTTGTATTGATCGACTGGCTTGCTAGGATTAAGGATCAACTTCAACCAAAGAGCCCCCTCGCAGGATTTATAACCCCCTGTGTTGCGGTTTGGGATCGTTCGGGTTTACTATTTCGAGGGTGTATAACGCCTTCCAGGTCCGATAGGAATAATGCATGCGATGTAACTGGAAACCTTTTTTCCCATCATTAGACTATACAAAACCGGTTATGGTTGTAGAGTAAATCGAGAGTGTATTAACCGCCTTCCAGGTCCGATAGGAATAATACCTGCAATGTAATTGGAAACCTTTTTTCCCATCATTAAATATAAGAAGGGGGTGGTTGTAGAGTAAATCGAGAGTGTACTAAACGCCTTCCAGGTCCGATAGGAATAATGCCTGCGATGTGAATTGGAAACCTATTTTTCCATCACTATAAAAGTATGCCCACCACGATTTTCTGGGAAAGTTCTTGGCGGAAATTTCCGGCAACATTCTCGCATAACTGCTGTGACAGCAGAAATCAGTGCGCCTTCTTCGTAGATCGAGATGTTATGTCCTAAAAACTGGGGGACACACGGCATTTGTCTTGCGTGTGGGCAATCCTCGAGATGCATTGGAGTAGTGCCACGGTGTGCGCACGCACGTGCGCGCCCCTTCACAGAACTTCACCCGTGCTGCTGTCCGGCAGCCTTTCACACGTAGTTGCCATTTGCCGCTAGGACGCGGCTGCGCACGATTGTAACGGAGAACGCGAGACACATACATGATGAGTAAAACAAGGGCGGGCGTGTGGCGACACACACAACCAAAGACAAGAGCACGGATGTGTATGGCGACAAACGCGAAGAAGACACAGCAGCAGCAGCTGTAGTAGTAGTACCTCACCACAGCACAGCCGAGAGAGGGCCCTCCCGGCCTAGCTATGGTGGCGCAGCCGCATCTACCTCGTGTCCGTGCCCTACAGGGCTGGGTGGTGGTGATTGATATAGAGCGTTTGGAGGGGGAGTTGATATCGTTGTGTGGGGCGGGTGGGGTGTGTGAGGCAATCAATGAAAGCTGGCTTGCTGCTTGCAGGATTAAGGATCAACTTCAACCAAAGAGCCCCCCTCGCACGATTTATAACCCCCTGTGTTGCGGTTTGGGACCGTTCGGGTTTAATTAATTCGAGAGTGTATTCAACGCCTTCCAGGTCCGATAGGAATATGCCTGCGATGTAATTGGAAACTTTTTTTTCCTTTCATTATTCAAGCATGCCCACCACGAATTTTCTGGGAAAATTCTTGACGGAAATTTCCGGCAACATTCTCGCATAACACAGCAGAAATCAATGCGCCTTCTTCGCAGATCGGGATATTGGACATATGTTGTGCCCTAAAAACTGGGGGACAGACGGCGTTTATTTTGTGTGGGCAATCCTCGAGGTGCATTAAAGTGCGTAGTACCACCGTGTGCGCACGCACGTGCGCGCCCCCTCACAGAACTCCACCCGCGCTGCTGTCCGGCAACCTTTCACACGTGGATGCTGTCTGCCGCTAGGACGCGGCTGCGCACGACTGTAACGGAAAACGCGAGACACATACATGATGAGTAAAACAAGGACGGGCGTGTGGCGACACACACAACCGAAGACAAGAAGAGCACGGATGTGTATGGCGACAAACGCGAAGAAGACGCAGCAAGCAGCAGCTGTAGAAGTAGTGTTACGGTTCCATGACAGTTTCAAGAGTTACTATGACAGGCATTTTTGTGATAGTAGAGGCCGCGCTTTTTACGTCCTCTCCGTTGGTCAGGTGTGGCTGCCCCACCCGGACACAATTCCTTGGGTTCACGTTCCTAAACCCTTCGGATAAGCAGTCAAGTTACCATTTTCACACTACTTTCTTGGGAAGCTTCACATCTCGAGCACCTGCACAAGGGACTTGCTCTCTTTCTCCGAGGAACGCACAAGCGCCTTCTGAACTCGGTCGTATCGGTCCTTCGGAGGTCAGTAATTATGAATGCCTAAGGCGTGCTACAGATATAGCCTATATGTGGACCTTGCGATGCTAGTAGGCTAGATACCCTTGTCTGCTTCACCATGAATATCCTCGCCTTTCTCACCCTGACTTCAGACCTCACTGCGAAGGACACGATTCGTGACATGGTGTCTATCCGAGATACGCGCTTGCCCTCGCGGGGGATCACCCGGTGTATCTCTCTCTGGTTTCGGGTTTCTCGTCGTGGCTTTATTTGCTGCCTCTTCGGCTTTCGTTTCTTTTTCTTGTTCAGAGCGCGTGCGCGCGACGTTTGGCGCGTGCGCGCGACTTTTAGCGCGCGCTCCCGGGAGCTACCGTTGACTACGCGCTCTGGCATGCTTACTCACACCCTACAGTGACCTTGTGTACCCAGCCCGTCCAGCAGCAGTTAGGTGGGCACGGTTCCGCCTTTGCACGCGTCCCACGTCGACACCCAATAGCTTCGCTTGCGGGATCTTGCTTTCTCGCCTTGTTTTTGTTTCCTCTTGTTTATTTTAGCGCGAGGTTTGCGGGATTGGTGAGAACTTGCACCGCCCGGTGGATGGCCGGTGTCTCCATGACTTGGTAAGCTTCCGACGAGCGAGGAACCTCCCCCCCTGCTGAAAGCACCTCCCCAAGATCGTCGCTGAGATTGCTACTGCCGGTGTGTGGGACGGAGATGGTAGGGTCTTCGAGGGCGATGGCGAAGGCAGGGGTGGCTCGACCGGCGTGAGTGTGCCGGGGTGAATATTATCCGGGTTCCCCAATTGCTCAATGGGGGCAGCTGGGCATCGCCGAGTGGACGTAGCCGTACCGAAGGGGTACGAGCTCGACTTCCTCGGCGCAGCGTAATAGAGTCTGCATCTAGCACCGCACACATCGCAAAGGGTAGGGCTCGTAGGGCAAGGAGACGCGTGTCGTTGGCATCATGGGCAGGCGGTGCTGACGATAGCTCTGAAAGGGGATCGCCGCTGTCTGTCCCCGCCCCACCTACCGCGTCGATCTCTGCTAACCATACCCCATCTAGACACGGCCCACGGGGCCCTAGGAAATCGGATGGTGCTCCTGACGTGAAATCATCGGGGAAGAAATCATCTGCATCGGCTGGGGTGTCCTTAGCATGTGGCAGTCGTGACAGGGCATCTGGTACTACGTATTCCGCGAGCCTGAGTGCCCATCTATGCAACTTAGGGCACAGCTCGCGACTTCGAAACAGCCAGGTTATCGCAGAGGACCCACAGAACGGGAATATATGGGAGTGCTGTGGGCAGTAGATCACTTTCGACCCTATTTAGCTGGTATGCAGTTCAAGGTAGTGGCCGATTGCTCTATTCAGTTCTACCAATAACGTCTCTGACTTGGTACAGTTCACGTCAGCCTTGCGTGATGCTGTGCCCAGTCTCCGTCCGTCTCGCGTGTGATGATTTTCACCCTTTTTCATGGACAAAAGGTTGGGAAAAATGCATTGAGCGCCACGTTCTTCGTGCTGTTCGTCCCACCGCTCCCCAGGTATCGTGGCTAAAGAGTATGGCGTCTGATGCGTTCTCACAAGGAGGACGGCTCCAAGATTCTGGACGGTCAGGTCCGGACGTTTTGCAGCACATTATACGTATTTTATGTAGACACCTGAGTACAGCAACACCTGCAGCAGGTTTGCAGGCATTGAAAAACTTGGGTGTCCCGGCAGGAACACCTTTCAGCACGTACTTGTCTGAGTTGAGGTTGTTATTGGGAAACGTGCGGTGTGTGGGGACTGTTGGTAAGATGGCACCCTTCAAATAGCCATTAAAACTGGGGTTGACGATCAGTTTGCGGGTTTGGGTGCTCCAATATTTGCGGGAAGGAATTTGCGAACTTTGCCGTTCAGCAGTGTAGATGAGCTCATGGGGTCTTAGGAAGACCTCGCTCTCAAACCAGACGCGTGCGACCGCGTCTGTGCGTTTGTTTGTCAGGAAAGGTGGCAACGCACAACAAGAGTAGTAGGGTATACCACCACGCCGCTCGTGGTAGGCAGTACGGCGGGATAATGTCGGTCGAAGACCAATATTTCGAGGATGAGCGTAAGGAATTTAGGCATGTGCACACCATTATGAGGGAACACGGTGGGTTTGGACGTGATAATAAAGACCCCCCATTTTATGTGCTGTTCAAATCACCAGAAGAGCGTGGTGCTGCCCGCGCATCATATGGGCCACGCTGTCTAAACTGTGGAGATGAGAGTCATTTCGCCAGACAATGTCCTGAATTTTTTTTTAATCGCTCCGAACTAATTAATCCTGCTGTTCGTGATGGTACCCCAGAGGAGGCTGAAAAGAGGTGGCGCCGTTGGCAACAGCGCCTGTGTCAATGGGCACAGAGACGCCGCGAGAGAAATCGCATAAATACATTAAATGGCAACGGTAGGTTTGCCCCCGCGCCGGAAGCATTGCGGCCGTCTCTTCCCTCGTTCCCCCTTGCAGGTGGAGCCAGGAAGCGCGTCGACAGGAAACATAAACTTGCGGCGACGAAAATGGAAATTCGGGCGGAACTGTATTGCACACTGCAGTTCCTGGTCAAGAAGCAAGATGCTATCTTGTTGATACGACCCCAGGCGCCAGACAGGTGCTTGCGCAGACAGACGAGCTCCAAGTGCTGTTATTCTCCAGCTGTAGACATAAACCACGTATGTATATATTATAGGACTTCGAAGACCACCATCGAGGCGCAGCGAGCAAGTCAAGCAGTCAAGTCAGGGAAGTCACCAGCAAGCACGAGACCTCACAGATGGAGAAAGCCTCATCAAGTATATGAACTCCCTAATATATGAAACCGTCATGATACCTGCTGTATCGAGTACCAAGCACAATCAATATCCTCCCTGCTTTGCAATCGATACTGTGCGACACGACACATCCGCAGTATGCATACCGAACAGGTGTACAGTCCTATCAACTAATATCCTCCCTGCATGGTGAACAGTATGGCAATAAAGCATCACAATATCATACCATGGTCACACCTCATAGCAGTCCCGAAAACAACAAATCATCATCCCGATTCAATATCACACATCCCAAATTCACGTACCGAATACCTGCCGTCGACGCCAACTCATTCAAATTCAAAAACTAAACCATACTGGCTTTAACTTCAGCACCTCCCTGACAACCAACAATACAGCTTTCCCGATGTCACGGTCATGGGCTGCATGAGGCAGAGACGATACAAAAACAGCATACGAAGTATCCGCACAGTAGCTTTCACTATTTTCATCAGTAAACAGGCAGAATTTTCTGTACCCGAAAGCCATCAGTCAAAAACCGCAACCAGACAAAGACAATATTCCTCTACTGCCCTGGTCTCGAAAAACCCGTTCAACACTCAGCTTGAATGCGTAGGGTGAGCATGTTGGCACAGCAGTATTTAATCTAAACGATACTGGCTCAAACTTCAACAATCTTCCAAGACACTCAGCTGCCTAAACTAGGGGCATATGGCCTCGATAATCAGACGGCCATCAGCTCGGTGTCGATAGGTCGATACAAGTTTATCCAGTAGTACTAACTCCAGATCTACTGCACGTTGCAAGAATCTCAAAACCTGAAAGATCCTCAATAAAAATCTCAATACCGTACGATGTATTCCCTACTTTAATCAGTAAACAGGCAGAAATTTCAATGCCCGAAAACCATCACTCAAAAACCACAACCCAACCTTAACCCCACAAGCCCAATCAGAAACTCATTCAATAGCCTCCATTCTCGAATCCTCGTTCAATCAGTCAACCAATCAATCAATGTAGTTTCCGAACTATCAGAAAAGCCGCCCAGACCAGACAACCAGAGACGGTATCACCATTGAGGTCGACTCTAAAACTAAAAATAAATCTCAGATCCTCATTTCAGTCGGTCAACCAGTCAATGTATTTTCCGAACTACCAGAAAAGCCGCCCAGGCCAGACAGCCAGAGACGGTATCACCATTGAGATTGACCCTAAAACTAAAACAATAAATCTCAAATCCTCATTCATACGCAAACGTAATTTATCCGACTGCGTGGTATGGTTTCAAGCTTACAGCAGTAGTTATTACGCCAACTTATCATCGGGGAAACGTGATCTCCCCTTGCCACGAGCTGCTGGTATAATCAAGAACCTTCGAGCGATTTCCACACAAGGAAAGCTCTGCAGTGTACTATTTTATCACCAAGCAACAATGCCTCAAGAACAGCGTTTTAACCAACCAATAGTAGTGCGCGGAAAGACAAAACGTATTCATAAATATATCCATCAAGATTCGAATGGCGTGATCAGGCAAGTAAGTGCAGGTGCATATTTCACATTGCCAACAAAGAGCACATAGTAACTGCTATATGATTACGAATTTAAAGCATTATACTCCTCCTGCTTTTAAGTACGTACATAGCATTTGTGCTACATGATTGATGATCAGAACCATCGCGTACCTATAACTGGTTCGTTACGGAGGGAGGGAGGGAGAGAGGGCGGAAGAGCACACCACCTACAGCAGTCAATCTGAGTCGCCCAAAACATATTTTCACTCGGTATCAATGCTCCACTCCATCGCATATTAATATCATATCATAACCTTATCTTCACAGCAGTATAATAGTACTTCTCGTACAAATAGCAAAAACATCACAGAGAGACAAAATAACCGTATGAGCATGTTCCAAGTACCTTCCTCTGTTGATTACAGGTCCAAGTAAAAGTTACAGCAGAATTGCTGCATGTCGGCTATTATCATACGTATACTGATGTGTTGCTCTCTGACAAGGTTAGTACGTGCAGTGTGGTAGCACAGCGTTCGAAGCAAAGCACACAACCTAAACATAACAATGTCGGCTCGTCAAGTGCTCGTCACGTGCGTACTCAATCAATACTATCATGCGTATATCATATTTCATCCTCCCCAAGCCCCAACCCAAGTACGTATTCCATCTTCCCGCGCAAAATAACGAAAGACAACAGAACCAACTACTCGTATTCACAGTATAATGATAGGTGGTCCAGACAAGCCTATTCTGCGACACACCTACTATTAATATACCTGAACAGCAGTAGCGGCATCTTCGTACGTATCATCAAAAACATAATCAAAAACAGGGGGAAAGGCAATCGATCAGGCAGCACGAACACAGCGTATACCTCAATCAGGGCTGAACGGAGGCATGAGCCCAGCACCCAGGCGCCATTGCGGTCCAGCCTCCATGCTGATCCAAACACAACCTTGCTGTAGGTGGTGTTGCTTGCCGCCGCCCCACCCGTCCTTGCTCCCCTGCTGCTGCTGCTGCTGCTGCTGCTGCTGCTGCTGCTGTTGCTGCTCCTCCTCTTCCTTCTCCTCATCTTCCTCCTCTTTCCGTTGCTCGAATGATAACAGGGCTCCGTGTGCCAGCGCCAAGCGACTCGCCACTGCCAGGGCGTGCTGCTCCGCCTCGAGGTCTGCACGCGTGCCTTCCGCGGGCGTTGGCGGAGGCGGTGGTAGAGGCGGCGGTGGCGGCAGCGGCGGTGGCAACGGCTGATGCTCCTGCTCCTCGCCCAGCCCAACGCCGTCATCCCCGACTCCTACTCTACTTTCCTCCTCGTGAGACCCCCTTCCACTCGCACATAAAACCATCTCTCCGACCTCTTGCTCTTCCGCGTGTGACGGTTCCTTCGTCACCGCGGGGTGGGTTCCAGCGTGGCGCGCAAACGGAGCCACCTGCTCTTGCGCGCCCGGGTTCACCCAACAAACCGGCTCAAAGGGGCTTCTCTCAATCGGAAGCAGCTGCGGCAGGGCCCTCTGCCCATCCTGTGCACTGCTGCCGCTCCGAGAGGTCTGCACTCCACTAAGCTCCTCAGGTTGTTCTTATTTGTCCTCGTCACCCATATCTTCTCCTTTTTCTCCTCTCGTCGCTTCCTTATCAAATTCGGGGGTGGGCGCAGAGCGGGTATGGTTTGCAGCAGTGGCCAACGTGCCGGCTCGAGCCTCCTGCTCTTGTCGCACTGATGTCCCAGCTGCTTTCCTCCTCTGCTCTGCCGTTGCCCTCTCCGAATCAGCGTGCTGGGCCTCGCTTGGCGTGGCACGCAGCTTCGCAATCATCTTCCTCCGAAGGGCTGCCAGCTGCACTGCTGCTAACTCTCTCCTCATCTCCATCTCCTCTCGAAGCGCTGCCACCTGCATCGCAGTTGCAGCCCCTTCCATCTCGTCTTCCTGCTGCCTCTAGCGCCCTGAAATCGTTAGCGCGCTATAGCGTGTTGATACGACCCCGGGCGCCAGACAGGTGCTTGCGCAGACAGACGAGCTCCAAGTGCTGTTATTCTCCAGCTGTAGACATAAACCACATATGTATATATTATAGGACTTCGAAGACCACCATCGAGGCGCAGCGAGCAAGTCAAGCAGTCAAGTCAGGGAAGTCACCAGCAAGCACGAGACCTCACAGATGGAGAAAGCCTCATCAAGTATATGAACTCCCTAATATATGAAACCGTCATCATACCTGCTGTATCGAGTACCAAGCACAATCAATATATCTGTTTAAGAACGGTGAGGGTGAGGATTCCAATTTTAGTTGCCTTCCGGGCAGTGATGGAAGTAATTACCTCAGATCTCCGTCGAGCAACAACAGTTCTTCGTCCTCCCTTTCTACACAAACCGTTGTGTCGGGCACCATGCCGAGTTGTGACCGTCCGAACCGTATGGATCACTGGAATAGGTCCCCAGAAGAAATGCGAGTTCGAAGCGGCGAAGTTAAGCCGAGTGTAGCAGCGGATAGTGAAACCGAATTCGAGTCTATCTCTATTGCTGTAGGGGAAGTAAGCGCACCCCCTTTGGCCGATCAACCAAAGTTAGGAAAGTACTACGATCAGATGATTAGCGCCAGAGTACTTTCAGGAAGGGGTATGCGTAGCCCAAAACGAGTGTGGTGTTGGCCAGGAAAGGGTACACCCAGTGGTGCGCATATGAAAAAGACCTCGCCAAGGCCTGTAGGAACATGGTTGTTGGTACAAATGAAGTTTCGGGTCCTGAACCGCGAGAGAAGAAGTGCCGAGTTCTAGGAAATCCGAAATTGGGTAGTATATATAGACTATACGAGGAACAATGCGAGCTAAAACCGGACCCAGACCAGGTTGGTTCCGTCAATGCATCTGACAAGAGCCCGATTGTTCCCAACGCTGAGACAGGTTCAGCAAGTAGTATGGATAACAAGGAAAGTGGAGATAAAATATTTTCTGACCCTGAAAATATCCGCAACGGAATTCATGCGTAAAATCAGTCAACAAGGGACGATTCTGATGGTCCTGTTCCCGTGTTCCCTCCAATACGTGTGTGTTCGGTGAGAGGAGAACGCTCAGATTATTTTTCCGAATTTACCCGGGCGGTGGGCGGAGAGGTAGTTCAGGATAGACGGGACCCTACGGCGAAGATTTGGCTGTTCGGAGGCAGCAAGGCGCTGCGGACACGAGCGTGCACAGCACTAGTGGGTACGGGAAGCCCTGCATCCTTTATCAAGGAAAAGGTAAGGCAGGAAAATGCTTGCTTGTGGTTCTGGTTCGGGTGATGGAAGGACGGAAATAGCACCAAAAACTTGGGGAGGTTTCCACGGAGTACCCTTAATAACCTCTAGCTATGTACGTCTAAACATTCAGTTGGAAAACATTAAGAAAACAGATCAAGGGTCGGCCAGGTCCCCGACCGTCTGTTTAGTTGTTTTTGCTCATGTTGTACCAAAAGAAGCAATGACGGTGGATGTTTTGCTTGGTAGGGACAGCTGGTCGCACTTCCCTATAAGAAAATATCGAGACGTGAGCGAAAAGACAACCATACGGTAGGTGGCCCTATTTAGTGCGGGTATGTGTCACGAAAATTTACCCGCACTATACCGGGCACCCGCACTATATAAAAACCGGCCACTATAGAGGGGTCCACGTTGTGCCAAACGATTTCACCCGCACAATATCGGACACCCGCACTATATAGGGCCACCTACTGTATCGTAACTTTTGCTACCAAAACAAATGAATTGGAATTGAAGGAGGAGCGTTACAGAAAGTGGATCAATAACGCAGTAGGCATGGTGGAACCTAAGGGGAAAGGTCGTGTAATCGTCCTTGTCGCCAGTCATAACCACAAATTGCCAAACGCCATGTCATGGTTGCTGGTAAGCCTCACAAACGCGGATGGTACTGAAGCCGAAAAGGGGGCTTATTGTATCCGGTTGGGTCGGATCGGTTCCCTCAGGAAGCCATCGTTGAGGCAGGTATATATAATATCTGAAATCCCCATACGACGAGTAAAAGAAGACGGATTTCTGGTGAAAAGGGGTATGCGATTTGGAGTGGGTGGTGATCGCCTGGTACAGTGTAATTAGATAATGCAGCCATCATCCCCAACGACGTTCCAAGAGTAAATGAGGTGGTTGTCTGTGGTGGCGGTAACTCGGAAAAATCGGATGATGAATACCAGCAGCTGTACTATCTGGTTTATCTACGGCACAAAAACAAGCTTTTTTGAGGTTATGGAGCATAATTCCCAAACATTTAAGGGCAATACACCCCTTGATTTTGAGGAGACCTTATGGACAGCCGAAGACATTGACGCGTTGGGTGCTCTATTTTGCAAATATGCACATCGATTTTCCAAGCATAGCACTGATTTGGGACGCGTCACGGTTGACCCTTTTCGCATAATTTTGAAGAAAGATGCACAACCGGTGAGACAACGACCATACAGGCACTCCCCTGTGCTAGCTGCTAAGTAAGGTGAAAAACGGAGATTGATAAACTTGTGCTGGCAGGAATACTACGCCGGTCCTATAGTAGTTGTTGGACGAGCCCACTCGTGGCCATTGCCAAGGCTGACGGTCGTATTAGAGGTTGACTTGCAACTACAAACGATTGAACGCACAGTCCATAATTCCGGTGATGATGCCCTTACCCACAGTGGATGATTTATTATCAGACCTTAGCGGAGCCAATGTGTTCATCAGCACTATGGATTTGGTTAGCGGGTTTTTCCAGTGTGCCATACACGTAGACTCGATTCCGCTGACGGCTGTGGGTACTCAAAATGGAAATACATTATGAATAGACAGTTATGCCGATGGGCCTTGCATCCAGTCCTGGGTGGTTCCAATAAAATATGCTGAGAGTTTGTGATGGATTAGAGCGTGTGCGTCTGTTTATTGATGATATTGTGTGTTTTTCAAAAAACGGTGCAGAGCATGTGTGTGACCTTGACAGATTTTTCGAGAGATTGACAACTTTTGATTTAAAACTAGCACCTAAAAAGGCATTTTTAGGCGCGCGCACGATCAAATTTTTGGTCCATCGTGTTACGGCTAAGGGAATAGAGCCGGATCCTAGTAAGGTGGAAGCAATGACTAAGCTTCCGATGCCTACAAACGTGAGCCAATTACGGTCACTGTTGGGTGCTCCGTCGCACTGTCGGAAATTTTTGCCACAAAAATGGCAACTGTTACCAGATCTCTGAATAACCTTTTGAAGAAAGGAGTTAAATTCGCGTTCACAGTTGAGCATGTCATGTGGAAATAGTGCAGACTTTATTTAAACGGCTGACAAGTCCAGACGTTCTAGCGTTCCAGATTTTAAAGCGGCTATATGAGGAGATAGATAGACTTTTCCGACTGATAACCGATGCATCAGTCGATGGGTTGGGTGCGGTGATAGAGCAAATGCAACCTGATCAATCCAACCGACCGCTGTGTTTTCTTAGTAGGAGCACATTGCCGAATGAGCGAAACTGGAGCGCAACAGAATTGGAGTGTGCAGCGATTGTGTGGGCGGTCATGAAGAACCGACAACTGTTTTATGGTATATCTTTTGTTGTAGTGAGTGATCATCAACCGTTGAAAAACCTGAAAAATCAACAAAAGTTAATAGGGTGCAAAGATGGTTTGATTTTTTGAGTGCGTATACGTACACCTTGGAGTATAGACCAGTGAAGTCCAATGGCAACGCTGACCTACTGTCGCGGTTACCATTACCTGCCACAGAAGCTGACAATCACCCTGATGTTCGATTATCTGACCCTACAGATATTGATGTTTATCTGATCGGAGCAAGCGGAGTGCAAATTGAGCAGCTGGCAGCGAACCATGCAAGCAACCAACATAATAATAGGTCAGGATACTTGGACCCCGGGTTTATTTTTGCGGTGGGGGAGAGAGAGCTGAGGACTGCGCCGTTCACTACCATCGAGCAATCAGCTCAAACTTGGAAGGTGATCCAGAAGGAACGTGCGAGAAGGCTGTCCAAAATAGTAGAACCAAATCGTAGGTTCGCTATACCAGATGAAACACCATTATTATTAGTGCGACCTACGTCAGTAATTAGTGGCCAATGGGAGCCAGGGCTGGTATTACATGCTTTTCCTATAACTGAAGAAGGAAGATCTTTATTAGGTTTGGCTGAGAAACAAACTATATCGGTGATTAACCCTGAGGATGAAGGAGGTAGTGCCGGAGTAGTAGGTAATCCCGATCCTTCGGATAATAATGAAGAGCTTCCGGAAGAAGAAATTGACAGCATAGAAGCGCGGGAGTTCGGTGAAAAATTGTGTGAAAAGACGGCAAGTGAATGGGCTGAAGCACAAATGAAAGACGAATCCGCAAGAATCGCAATTGAGTTTTTGCACTCAGTCAGGTGCTCCTGTGGGAGAGATCACGGAAGAAACTATACCTGATACAGCAGAAATATCGGAAATCAAGCGGTTGGTCTCACAAGGGGAGCTAAAAGAACTTTCAGATGCACGCAAACTTTTAGTGAAACGTTTAACACCGGAACCTGCCCATCATGATGACAGGAATCCTGGACGATTTGAGCGATTGCTGGGAGACGAGCCTGTGAGAACCTATGTGCCGCTGTTGCTGAGACCATGGGTTATGGATTGTACTCACAAAGAGGCAGTACATTTGGGCGAGAAGGTGACCTTGAACATGTTGCAAAGGTATTATTGGTGGATTGGTATGGCGGATAGTGTAAAGTGGTGGATACGGAGATGTTATACGTGTCAAGCGAGAAAAACGGCACGCAACACCATCCGCTGGCCATTGGTTTCCTTACCACTTCCTACTCGCCCAGGACAGATGATTTCTTTTGATTTATTAGGACCATTGCCAGAGACGGAGCGAGGCAATACGTATGTGTTATTGATTGTAGATTTATTCAGTAGACACGCAGAAGGGTATGCTATGACAAAGGAAGAGAAAACAGCTCGAGGTTGTGCTGCCCGAATAGTGGATGACTACATACCGAGATGGGGGTGCCCACACACCTTTTTATCAGATCGAGGTACAGAGTTCATTTCACAAGTAAGTACTGCGGTTTACCAGACATTGGGAGCTGTCAAGAAGTTTACTAGCTCCTATCATCCACAAACAAACGGAATGGTTGAGAGGTTGAACCATACCCTTTGTCAGATGCTGTCATATTTAATTGCAGACAATCAAAAGAACTGGGATGAGATGTTGATGCACGCAGTAGCTGCACACAACAACAATGTTAGTAGAGGTACGGGACTAGCTCCCAACGAGGTGCATATAGGGAGATATCCGAAGTTGCCAATGACTATTTTGGAAGGGCGAGGGGTAAGAGGTCATCAAGGTCTGAAACAAGACCAATTGGAATACCTGGAACTCATGAGAGAGAGGCAAACTAAGACATACCAATTAGTGAGGGAGGAAGACCGTCTTACCAAGGCTAGACATGAGGCTGCTAATGAGAACCTTGAGGAGTTAATAACAAAGCGCCCCAAGTTTGAAGCAGGAGGATGGGTCTGGGTATACGATGATCATAGTACCATATCTGGAGGGGGTAAACATGTGCTAAAAACGAGAGAAACGGATTCAAGAAGTAAGAAATTCGCTTTGACCGCAAAATTAGTGCAGTGTTGGACTGGCCCTTGTGAGATTTCGTCTGCAGGTCCGGAAACGACTAGTGATGGGAAAAAGGTTGGGACAAATTTGTTGTTGCTGGAGGTCAGGAAGGACGAGCCCGGCCGAGAAATAAATGGTAGAGTATCTATGTGTGGAGTAGGTTGGTATGTGTGGCGCCCCGGTGGTGGTGTAGGTGGAGGAGAAAGGTGGCGTAATAGCCGGTGATCGGTAAACTACGAACTACTAGCAACTAAGGCGGGTGTGATGACCCGATTTACGTGTGTGGTGGAGCGTGATAGCTTAGGTATGATAACCCAGAAATGGAACTCGGAACTGTGGCGTGGTAGCCGGGATGCAAATATACAGGCGTGGTAGCCGTGCAGTGGTGAAGGCGTGATAGCCCTTGCAATATAGATGGGGCGTGGTAGCCCTTGGCGTGGTAGCCGTAGAAGAGACACAGAGAAGACACAAGAAACAGGCAAAATAGAGTCGAAAAATAGAGTGATATTGTTCGGGCACATAAAAACCCACAACACAAAATCCCGTTGTGGAGATCCATCCCACACATATACGAAACCCTCAAAATTCTCCGATCCATCTTTTCGACGAATTCTTGCTTGCAATCTGACAATGGAGTGAGTACGTCCAACAGCCCCTCTACTCGCATCATTGTCATGATTTATCCAGGCTACCTTTTTAGAACGTCCATTCCCAGATACCAAAATACTGCAGAGTTTTTCTTTACTCAAGTCCAGAAAACAAAAAATGTTGCATTTGCAAAAATACTCAAATCCATTCTCATCATATCCATGACCATTAAAACTCAAACACTATTCAGTATTTTCCATCGATCAATTTGAATGCAAGTCCTTGAACCCTCATAAAGATACATCAGAAAACTAAACAAAAAAACATGTAAGAAATCGAAAGTCAGAAAACCAAACACTATCCGAGAGAGAAATCCCATCAAAATTCATCACTATCCCCCGGTGAAATTCAAACTCCCTCTCAGGTAACGCCTTGGAGAGGAAGTCAGCATGCTGGTACTGCGACAGTACGTGGATAATTTCGACCTCCTTCCTTTCTACCAGTTCCCTAAAAAGTGATGCCTCGCGTCAATGTGCTTCGAGTTCGAGTTCGAAATCGGGTGCTTTGCGATTTGGATGGCACCCTCGTTATCCTCATACATGGCAATGCACGGCATCCTTGCCTTCGGCAACATAAAGCACCAAACCTGCCTCAAAACTAAAATCTCCTTCCCCATGTCCGACATAGCCACATACTCCGCCTGAGTAGTCGAGAGAGTCACACACTTCTGCGTCTTGGAGTACCACGAAACAGGCCCCCCCGCACACATCACTACTCCCCCCGACACGCTGCTCCTGTCCGTACTGCGCGAAGCATAGTTGGCGTCTGCGAACGAAATCAAACTAATCCCCGTCAACGTCCCCTTCTGAAAAGAAACCCCAAAATAATTCGTCCTCATTGCATACCCTAGTATACTACGTGCCGCTTTCCAGTGGATCAGCTTCGGCGCACTGCAATACCTTGCTACTGCCCTCACTGAGTTCGCGATATCCGGCCTGGTCAACAAGGCAATCCACGAAAGCGCACCGATCAACTCTCGGAAAGGAAACAGAACATTCGGCTCGTCAACATCAAAATCCCAAAGCCTCCAAGTTGTGGGAGTCGGGATAGCGTTGCCCCATTTCACACCATACTTCTCTCCCATTTCTTCCGTGTACGCCTGTTGCGAAATAGTCAACCTCCCTGCCCCCTTGTCTCTCTCGTAATAGCACCCCGAGTACCACTTGAGCTCGCCCAACGACTTAACTGGAACAAGACGTCCGAGATCCTTACCGAACTGATCACACCTTTCCTTCTTTCCCACGGCAAAAATATCATCAACATGCACCACTAGGTGCATCACTACTTCCCCCCCTTCAACCAAACGAAAAACACACGAATCAGCCAAGCACTGCACAAACCCCAAAGCCAAAAGACACTTCCTCAGTAATGCGTACCACTGTCTGGATGCCTGTCTCAAACCATAAAGACTCTTGCTCAGCTTCACAACCTTCCCTGACAATGAACCACACCCTTCTGTCAATCACATATAGACATCCTCGGCAAGACCTGCCCTCACAAAAGCCTGGTCTGTATCGAAATGGCACAACTCTAGGTCATGTTCACACGCCAATGCAGCCAACAAACGGACACTGGACGAAGCAACAGTAGGCGCGTACAAATCTCCAAACTCAATGTACTCTCTCTGCATGTCACCCCTAGCTACAAGTCTCGCCTTCGCTTTCTTAGGCCAACCAAATTGATCAACCTGCCAATCAAAAATGAGCTTACTACTGATCACGTTGTCTATTCGTTGCTACTTGTCAACAATTTCGAACGTCCCTGCTTCAAGCAAACCGAACACTTGATGCCTAGCCGCGTCCATGAACTGTGCGCCATGCTCACCGTCACGCGCCTCCCTGAACGTCTTTGGTTCGAGGAGGTCCTTGGCGTGGCAGAGGGGCATGTCGGGCCGCAGGTGAGAGGGGCGCATCTCGCGAAAAGCTGCGTCGACATCCTCCCGCGTGGCGAGTCGCGACACAAGGCCGAGCGGCACTCCCCGTCCCGACGGCCCAAGCGACCAATAGTTACCCCCGCTCTCCCCCCCGCCCGTGGTGTCGTATGGCGGTGCACCTTTGCTCTCCTCCACGCCCCCCGACCCCGCATGCTGCTTGCCTCTGCCCCCCAGCTCACCAGATCCGTGCCCCTGCAGGAGCACTCGTTTCGCGTTCAGGGCCCCCCGGTTGGCCAGCAGCGACAGTAGCACATCCTCCCCCGCATGAGATAGAAGTCCTACCCCGTGGTCGAACGACGTCGCCTCCGGCAGCGGCGTAGAGATCGCTTCTTCCGGCACGCCTGAAAGCTGACGGCCCTCCGACCTGGTCCTTCCCGGCACGCGCTCGTCGCCCTTCTTGCCCAGCATTCTCGTTGCATGGGGGGTGAGCGGCGAAGAATATCGTGCGGCGACCGGCGGCGGCTGTCTCCTTCTGTACGTCCGCGGGGCCGGTGTCGCCGCCGGTGATGGCGATGACGATGTCGTCGAGCCGGCGTCCTCGATGGAAGATAGAAACCACTCCAGCATCGGCGAACATGCAGCAGGCGGTGTTTGAGCGCTGGGCGAGTGCGCAGGCGGCGGACCGGCAGCAGCGGGCGGCATAGCAGCCGGTCCGGGCGGCGGCGAGGTGTGAGCGCTGGGTGAGTGCGCGGACAGCGGTAATGACGATTGCAGCGGTGGTGGCGGCCAGATGGCTGCTGCAGGCGGTGTACCTGCAGTGGCAGGCGGCTTCGAGCGAGGGGTGTGAGCGCTGGGTGAGTGCGCGGGCGGCGGACCGGCAGCAGCGGGCAGCATACCAGACGGTCCGGTCGGCGGAGAGGTGTGAGCGCTGGGTGAGTGCGCGGGCGGCGGACCGGCAGCGGTGGGCGGCGGACCGGCAGCGATGGGTGGCATAGCAGTCGGTCCGGGTGGCGGCGAGGTGTGAGCGCTGGGTGAGTGCGCGGGCGGCGGACCGGCAGCGGCGGGCGGCATAGCAGTCGGTCCGGGTGGCGGCGAGGTGTGAGCGCTTGGTGAGTGCGCGGGCAGCGGACCGGCAGTGGTGGGCGGCGTCGAGGCAATCTCGAATGACACCCCCGGCGGCGTGGGCGGTGCGGGCGCGGAAGGGGCAGTACTGAACCCCCCTCCCCCCGACTGTGGCAGTGGCACCCATGTAACGTTGCTAGAGTAGCATACGCGCCCTGTGTCATCCCTGAGTACCTTCACACGGCAATCGGCATGGTTGTCGCCCGCGTTGAGAAAGTAGCACGACACTGCCTTGTCGTCCAGCTTCGACCTCCTCTCCCGGTACATGAAACCGTACTGAAAAGACGGCACCACCAAGAAAGCACCCTTTTTGCCGGTGAACAGCTCCTGCGGCGACGCGTGACCGGGGTTTGAAGGGGAAGCTCCTCCTTGAGCTTCTGCGCGTCATCCTTCGCCAATTCCGCCCAGAGCTTGTCCCCGCGAGCATCCAAGCCGCGAACACACGAGAACCCCTCCGGCCCCAAGCGTCGGTCCGCGGCGCGGCGAGATGCCATGGCGATTTGGTTGCAACGCTGGATTGTATTCTCCACTACCCCATTTTATTGCTGCGCTCCGGGGGGGAAGTACTGCACGGCGATTCTCATGGTGGAGCAGACATCACGGAAGTCCTTGCTGGTCCAGAGCGGATCACAGTCGCCACGGACACTCCGTATCCTCGTCCCCGCCTTCTGGGCTAGGTCGACGATACACCGCCGGAAGACGGCCACGGCGTCAGACTTGCGACGCAGGGCGTAGTTCGCGATGTAGCCCGTTGCAGCATCGACAGCATAGAACATGTAGTGGTTGCCGCCTATGGTGGTGGTGTACGGGCCGCACATGTCGATATGTAGGAGATCGCCAGGCGCCTTCCCCGCTCGTCCCTCGCTTTGCTTCGGCACGTCCGCTCGCGTCCCCCTCGCCGGTATGCACGTAGTGCAGGGTTCCATCCGTCCGGTGAGGGTGATCCCTCGCTGCCGAGCAGATTCCCTCAAAATAGGTTTGGACAGGTGGCCGGCGCGGTCATGGAACACGAAAATATAAACTCGCTGGCGATCGTTGCCAACATGGAAAGGGTTTTTCCCGGGGCCCAAAATGGCCAGTGCACACTCTTCACTCTCTCTATCTTGCATCATACAAAATGTCCCATGCTATGGCATACGCCTCTGTCTTCTCGTCAGAAATGCTCTGGGGTCAATAATTCCATGCCGTACTTGAATCGCACGGAGTGGGGTGGGATAAAGCAGTCTCAAGCTCAAGCTCCAACTTCATGGGGGAAGCCATCACAACGCTCGAAGGTTGTACGAGGCTGTTTTCACTAAGAGGAACCGGGGGGGATATGTAGGCAGCAGACACGAATGCACTCTCACGCGAAGCACCAACGGCACCAACTGGCATCGGTGGGTTGCAAGCAGAAGACTCGGGGGCACTTTCATTCGCTACATCCACTGGCAACGGAGGAGGGGGGAGTCGGGTGGCGTAGAGGGAGTCGTTCGCCGATCCCCGAATGAAGCGGAGCCTTCCCGCTTGTGTACCAGTGGGGTTTACAGAACAGGACTATTTGTGAGCCACCTTCCAAATCGAGAAAAGGTTGAAGCCAAGCCACGGAGTATATATCACATCTTGCACACACGCTACAACGTCCTCCGGGTTTCCGTGTTCATCTAGCTGGTGAAATACTAAATTGACGTCCCCGGTTGCCTCGACTCTAATCAACCCTGAATCGCCTATCTGTATGTATTGGTCTGTAGGGTAGCGAATGTTGTACATGACCTCTTTGTTGTTGGACATCATGGCACTAGCTCCCGAGTCCGCATCCCATTCCCCGCTACCATACGGCCTAGGTTGCCCCGGGGTACACCGAAGGGCGCTAGCAACACGTGTAATCAACGCTGGCTCAACACGTCCTACAACGCTACCACGCACCACACCATCACGATCTACAGCAATAGAATCACCAGACTCAGACTTGTCCATTTTCACACTACGTGCGATGAAGAGCTGCAGAGGAGCTCCGCTGGCTTGAGCTGCGCCGGGAGCCGGAGAAGAGAGAGTTGCAGTAGCAAAGATAGACGTGGCAGGAGGCGTGCCCTCTTGCTGTTCTTGGTGTTGTTGGTGCTGCTGCTGCTGCTCGGGAGTCCCCAACTCCGCTCTCGGTGGTGGTGATGACCAGTGCCCCGCTGGCTCCCCCCACCCCGAGTATCCCACGTATTCGTTCTCGTAGGGATAATCTGCCGCAAATGCGTGCCGCGGTGCGTCGGGAAAATTTCCAGGCGGCAAATCAGGTGGAAAATTCGGCGGCGAATTAGACGGAAAATTAGGCGGTGGCACTTGCCCGAAGCCCTCGCCCCTGCCTCGGCCGCGCCCGCCCGAATGATGATGGCGGTCGTGGCCACGTCCTCCGGGGAAGGTGTTCGCATATCCGCCAGGCCCGGGTCCGTGTCCTGGCGGCGGCGTTTTCTGCTGCTCCGGCGGGTGGCCCCGACTCCAACGCGCACCCGAGTCATTTGGGTACGGTTGATGGAAGGTGTTCGCATATCCGCCAAGCCCGGGTCCGTGTCCTGGCGGCGGCGTTCTCTGCTGCTCCGGCGGGTGGCCCCGACTCCAACGCGCACCCGAGTCGTTTGGGTACGGTTGCTGTCGATATTTACCTTCCGCCCCGCGCCCTCCTCCGCGTCCGGCGTGCGGCCCGAGTCCCCGCGTCTGCAGGTATTCGTAGAATCACCGTAGTATCTGTCGAATTGTCGACGCATGACGATGCATTCGGGGGTGTTGTGGCCTTGCCCCTCGCGTGGTGCGCGCAGTAGGTGTACGTTCGGTCGCGCTCCCCATACCCCCGATCACCAGCATTCCTCCCACCCCGGTCGCCCCGACCCACGCCGGCTGCGGTCAGGGCATGCCTTGTCTCCTCTCTCTCTTCTCCTGATCTCCCATTGCGCTCCAGCTCGTGAGCAGCTCTCTTGAGCAAACCTTCCACGGTACGACTCGAAAGATCGGGAAGGAGAAGCACGTGGTCACTACATAGCTTGAACGGTGGTAGCATTCTACGGGCAATATGTTTGCACATAGATGCGTCTGGTCGCTTATCACCGTATGATTCTAGCTTCATCCTTATGGTCTTTTCCCTACCGTAAAATGACACGATGTTCTCTCCCTCCTTCTGTCTCAGTTTATTCCATTCCTCCACTACTATTTCCCTCTCATTTTCACTTTTGACAGCGTAGTGAGACTCAAACACCCTCCACGCTTTTTGGGGTGACCCCGCAGCAAAAATCATGTCTTAGGCTGGTTGGGCTGTGATTTTTGCGATCAGTTGTGTGACCATAGCTTGAGCGACTTATCTACTCTCTCCTTCCCAAAGTAACTCCTGAGTCGTGACAGGTCTACATCCGGAACCCCCACTGGCATCGATTCTCCCTTCAATACGTCCATCAACCCTTCAGCCGAGACCCAGGAAAGAACAGAACCTCGAAAAACACGGAAAGCTGATCCAACACTTTGCCCGCTCTCAACCTTTCCAGACCAAGCAAGTATTTTATTTTTCTGACGAATTTCTATGGGTCTAGACTCGTACGTGCCTGCTGTTGGGGCGGTTGGCCCTCCCTCGTTGGTCATCTGCAGTACTTGGTGAAGTCGTTGGCGAGGTCCGCGATCATGTTCGATGAAGTTGGTGATGGAGCTGCTGTTGTTTCATGATGTTGTGCATTGGCGGGGAAGGACTCGGGTCCCTCTCCTCCATGGTGTTGTCCATTGGCGGAGGAGGACTCGCGTCCCTCTCCCCCGTTGCCTACTCCGCCGGGAGGGGTGCTCAACCTTTCCCCCGACAAAGGTCTTGTGCCGGTTCTCCTCATTGGCGCTTAGCAACTTACAACCCACTCGTTCGTTGAAGATCGTTGACGCTAGCGTGTGGAGTAGGTTGGTACGTGTGGCGCCCCGGTGGTGGTGTAGGTGGAGGAGAAAGGTGGCGTAATAGCCGGTAATCGGTAAACTACGAACTACTCGCAACTAAGGCGGGTGTGATGACCCGATTTACGTGTGTGGTGGAGCGTGATAGCTTAGGTATGATAACCCAGAAATGGAACTCGGCACTGTGGCGTGGTAGCCGGGACGCAAATATACAGGCGTGGTAGCCGTGCAGTGGTGAAGGCGTGATAGCCCTTGCAGTATAGATGGGGCGTGGTAGCCCTTGGCGTGGTAGCCGTAGAAGAGACACAGAGAAGACACAAGGTGCAGGCAAAATAGAGTCGAAAAATAGAGTGGTATTATTCGGGCACATCAAAACCCACAACACAAAATCCCGTTGTGGAGATCCATCCCACACATATACGAAACCCCCACAATTCTCCGATCCATCTTTTCGACGGATTCTTGTTTGCAATCTGACAATGGAGTGAGTACGTCCAACACTATGTATAGGTGCAAGAAGTGTTACAATCCCCACGAGGGCGCAGAAGCACCGAAATTTCTGCCATGGGCAATGAGTAGCTATGTACTTAATACATATTATGAGCGTTCACCGCCTTTCCACCCGACTGCGGAAGACGTATGTATGGAATTGGACAACTATCGTATCAAGCCCACAAAGATTACGAAACATAGGATTTCGAGAGGTCTAGGAGGAAAGAATGCGGTACAATACTATACTAGTTGGGATAAAGTAACAGTAAAAACTTGGGAACATGAGACGGACCTTGAACAGTACGGTAGTATAGTGTCGCGGTATTGGGCGGGTGAACCGGTACAAATTGGAGGTGAAAATGCGAAATACCGACGATATAGAGTTCAACTTGCCAAGCGTATGCTAGCGTGTGCTAAGGGTGAAAGACATGTTGCTAAGGGTTACAAAGTATGCTGTGATGTTAGGGGAAGG
Source organism: Undaria pinnatifida (assembly GCA_012845835.1). NCBI lineage: Eukaryota > Phaeophyceae > Laminariales > Alariaceae > Undaria > Undaria pinnatifida. The sequence goes on along the minus strand of JABAKD010000023.1, from coordinate 12,120,996 downwards.
CCAGGAATATATTCACGTGACATCATCGGATCGTATATATATATTTCAAAACCACTCGCGCAGGTTGGCAGCTGGCAAGAGTGGTGATGGTGGCGGAAGATGCACCAAACAAGGCGCTTCCACACACGATCAAACTTTTAGATTTAGGGAAGAGGTACAATGTCCATTTGTATGAGGATAAGTTAAAAACATGTAGTGAGGAAGTAGGAACTTGGTGTTGGCATGTTCATGAAACCGCTAAGAGTTGCAAGAAATTTATTCATGCTGACGAATGAGTACAAAAGGGAGACAGAGGGATGGATATTGAAGTTTTTGGAAGGAACGGTACATTTCATTGGTAAATTTTATGATCCATGCTGCAATCAAATTGGTCAATGGTTTAAAATTTTCTCAAAACCAGCCCCGTAGTCAGACCCAACCGAAATTTTTGCATTGTTTTGGGATCAATTAAATATCGGTCAAGGACTAGCTCAGCCCAGATTAGTTAATGATGTCCTACCGATGAATTGCCTTGATTGGCAATCAGTGAGCTTGGCAGTAATTGGGGAGAAAGTGGTGGAAAAATTATTAGGAATTGTTGAGTAATATACTTTCTGGTTTTATTATCAAGTGAATTTGAGTGCTATACTAGCCAAAAAAATTGCAGCAATCTCAAACTGGAAGAAACACACTTTTCGTCATATTGAGAGTGTACCTTGTCCTTGAGAGCCTGTTTTTTAATTGGAACATAGGGTTTATGTGTGTGCCATTAATGACTGGGTCACTAAGTTACTCGTTGGCTGAAAAATCTTGGCACGATTTATAGTGACGTTCCACTTGTTCTTGATGAGAACCGTGCCAAACTTACTTTATTGTACTCATGATGTTTCTGCTGGGCGGTGAACTATCAATGGGCGAAACAATTACCTCTACATTATAACGATTGATGATCGTGCTAGCATACATCGCAAGACTTGCGATCAGACATCGCAAGACTTGCCACCATCGCAAAGCTGTGTCTTGATTGTTGTGTGAACAATTAACAGGCGAAACACTAACAGGACCTAATTCCGCATATCTGCGACTGACGTGAACAGAACACCCTGGAGATCATGTAAGAACTGGCCCTAAAAAAAGCGGCCGTCCAGTTGGTGAAAATACATCAACTCCCTTCTATAATCACAACCCCCAAAATTGAACGGAGCCATGAAGACGAATCGCTATGATGATAACTAGTATGAATGCCGCACGAATCACCAGTCTGAATGGCGAAAAAAAGGAGAGTCATGGCCCCGTCGCAGACGAGAAGCACACGATTTGCCACAAACCACATAAAAATTATCTTATATGCTGACCCTAAACGAAAACGAACTTTTAGATGAATAACTAACATGCTATAGGAAAAACAATGAGCCTCTCTTCTTCTAGTGTTTTGTGACAAAACACTGGAAACATTGATCATGTAGCCAGCGCGGAATAAATGTTCGTTTAAATACATCCATGTCTCTTGTGTTGAGAACCGAGTTCGTACTAACTCGATTCAAGTGTTACCGCACAGTCTAGTATCCCCAAAACTGTCCACGATCATGGACCGACCCTCGCGGACCCCTAAAAAGTACAAACAGCTCGTCACTCATTGACTAATCCGCTAAAAAAGAACAAAATAAATCACAAAATATTTTCAGTAGCAATGCTGAACAACTCCAGACCACTGACTAATTTAACGCAGCACTACTACTGTAGTTCAAACGCTAGTCTACGGTATAATGACATCATCTTGCTACGCGAATCACAGTTGCTCGCACGGCCGCTGCACACGGTCGAGTTTGTGCTTACACGGGTTTTTGTCCTATCACCCTCGTTCTCTTAGCCTTGAAAACACGCACTCTATCTTCAGCAGCAACGCTCACACCGACTACTACCACGCCAATAACTTCAACAGTCAACCACGACATCATCGTGCTGCGCGCAACGCTTTTCTTACAGTATTAGGCACGCTCACTGACACCTGGTCGATCATATTGATCTTGATGCGTATAACACTCTTTCCTCCTATTCGTCATCCTCCTCCATGTCTTGCGCCTGTGCACTTTCTGCGATAGACGGCCATACATGGCTTGATAGCTTGATCGATTTGGTAAGCTTGGCGAATTTACAGCTGAATCCTGCGACATGTTCAAAAGACATCGAACGTTCCCGCTCACCGCCAACCACGCAAAACTCGGGCGTCCACCCTGCTCTCCCGTACCTGGAGCGTGAGGCGTTGGGATCTACCGACTCAAGCATGTACCAGTGCAGCTCCACCTCGTTGCCATCCACCCTTTTTGTAAGAGACAGTAGTTTGCCCACACCAACTGACGACTGGGAGCTCTTCCGCGTGGAAAAGGCCACAAACTCCCCCACCTCCACCCTGAAAAGAGGCAGACGATAGTTGTTTAGTAGCCAGACCGCGCCCCCCGGCCCCACTCTACCCCTACCCCCCCCCCCTTGAGGGGGTAACGCTTCCGTGGCCTCTCTTTTCCCCTCGCCTCCGTCGCCCCCTGTAGAAGAAGTCGATCCATCGCCCGCTTCAGCATTCGGCTCCGCGTCTCTTCTTTGACTCCCCATACCCGGTCCAGACACCCCTACACTGGAAAGCTTGCTGGCGGCGTTCCTCTCCGGCAGGTTGTAGATGGAGAGGTCCCAATCGAATGAAACCGGCATGGACTTACCAACGTCGATAACGCTCACTGCCTATTCTTCCATTAACTGCACATAGTACTGGTGTGCGGTGACACCCGCCAGCAGTACACCTGGAATACACGACAGACATTTGAGCACATTGCCGTGCGTCGAACGTGTACATGATCAAAACTAAAGCGTGATCCGTCGTGCGTTTTGCGACATGTAGTCTAGACTATATGATTGACGCCCGATGGAACACTATTGTAGTATTCACATCTAGGGGGAATACAATAATTATTGTCGAAGTATAAAATAATTATGGTACTAACACGGTAATACACGTATCCACCTGGTGTTCTGTTCAATTACCATGTAAGACCAATTATTATGGGGAATATTTTGAGCGATTACTTCTCTCTTCAACAGGGATCTCCGACGCCAAAAATAAAACCATCCATTGTGGGACCAGAAATCATCGTTATTTCTGGGCTCAGAAATAATCAAAGCCAGAAATCAGCGGATCTGGTGATTTCTGAGCACAGAAATAACAGCTCTCAGTCTTCCAACCTCTCAGAACTGGGATTATTTGACTTTTGGATACTACCTCGTACCAAGTATCACATGTCACCACTGCCTGCTCTGTAGTACCTGGTATGATTCCTATCTGCTGTACACGTCACCCATTACCCACAACAAAGAGGTGCAAACACACATACGACAGCACACCGCGCTTGTTGTGTGCGAGACAGAGCTTCGTCCTCACGCACAATCGCGACAGCACACCACCACGATCAAAACCAACACAGCAGCACCAGAGCAGTACCACACCAGCAGCACAGAATCAGAGACAGCAGCAGAGGCGGTGGTGACCTAACGTCGCCGCCGACAATGTACGTGCCAGATTGAAAATAAAGGCAAACGGCGAAACAAGACCTAGCAATTCAACATAAAACCATTTTCCGAAAATCAGAAGCCATAATGAATGGACGCTACTTATTTCTGATGCAGTTATTTCTGGAGCCTCAAAACTGCAAACATAATCGCCAGAAATATTCGCTCAAAATGTGTCAAAAATGGTAGGTCTAAACCTTGTTAAAAATAAATGTTGAGTTACTATTCTATACGATTAGTCTATACTTACACAGCAATGGACCATATTTGCATATTATATTTTAAATGTTCCATACACGCCACCTGTGAATTCGATCCAGTTATTAATGATCGATGCTCATATTTACAAGCGCTGCGAGATACCCCAGCCGCGCTTTTGTCGAAATAAAAAACAAGTTCTTCCTCTCGTTCTTTTTTTTTCTCTTTTTGTGTGTTTCCTCGGTTGGACTGGCCCTTCCTCTGCACAGAACTTTTGTTTGCGAACTCGATCGCTACGTGTGAAGGAGTCGTGGTACCGGAAGGTGGGAGGGAAAGAACACAGGGGTATCAGCTTCGCTTGGAGACAGCACCGGTTCTTCTTTATAGATTTCCCATTATTAGCGTTGAGTTATGAGAAGCTCGAGGAGACAGGAAAGTAGAAGGAGGAGGAGGAAGAGGAGTGAGATCATGGGGGTGGGGTGAAGCTCACAGAGTTCGCTTCACCCCAGCATTGCTGCTGTGCTCTCTTCTGGACCTTTACCTATGGAACGTACGAGGAACGTTCTCCTGGATGTTCTATGTTCCTATGAGCGCTTAACGCGCTTACTTCTATATATCTTGTCCAGAGGGAGGAAGAACGTTCCATTACCGAGAACGCTCTTGTGGTATAAGCTAGCTAGATTCTACGGGTTGTCCGCTCCACTAAGAATATTCCGTGTTCAAGAGAATCTTCTGGTGGTCCAATATAGCATGACTCCGTGAGCTATCTTACCGAATCTATTGCCAGCTATACTGATACTCTATTACATTAGCCCACCCTGAATAGTTGTAGATGCAGATCACCTGCCAATCAAAGGATGTCAACAAAACATCCAGAATTGTGAAGGGGATCGAAGATGCGGCTATTCGAAACAAACGAAAATGAGGCTATAGATTCCCCCACACCTCGTAATAATGAGGCTTAAACGCCTCATTATAAGATATGCAACCCTATGATGGAGCTCACAACCGTGAGAGCTCGAGAAAGGGTATGTACCTACGGTATACCAGTAGCAATCGGCCTACGAAACCACGAAGGGCGCGGCCACTGAGCGCAAGGATGCAAAGGGGGCCAAAGAAGAAGGTATAGACGCGGAAACCATGTCAGAAGAGAAGAAGGGAACACGTGTCACGCTGTGAAGGGCAGACAAGTTTACGGCGTGAAGCGTAGTGCTGAAGGGGCGGGCGGTCGGTCCATTTGCCGGAGGGTGATAGAAAAACCAAGAAGCACTGCCTAAAGAATGTCAGAGTCCGCTACGTTGGACACTGACAGCTGACGTGGGGCCATCGGTTGGACGGTGAAAGAGCAACAACTAAGACGCGAAAGTACGCAAGCGTCGGGCCATTGGTCGAAAGGCAGAAGAGCAAGAGCCTGAAAAAAGAGAAAGCAAAGAACAGTGCCTGAAATAATATCAGGGTCCGCAAGGTCGGACTTGGAAGGCTGACGTAGGACCATTGGTCGAAAGGCCAAACTGTCAAGAACCAGTACGCTGACGTGTAACGGAAGCACAGGGGCCGTAATGTGGGACCTAGGAGGCTAGCATAAGGCCCTTGGTCGAACTGTAGAACGGGAAAGCGAGGCTACCAAAACAAATCGCGAAATCGAAGTGAAAGACAACACCTAAACAGTGGCACGGACAACACAAAAATTGTGGTTCTGGAGGCGTGTGTGATACGCCGGAAAGCTGAACCGGGGGCAACAGTGGAGTACCCTTAGAGGCTATCTGGGTACAGTACCATGAAAACGGGAAGAGATGAGTGGTGACGTCACCTAGCCAAAGCTATACGCAAACAAGGACGAAACTGAAACGTAGACACCAGAAAGACGGAAGGTACTATCGGAAGCCGGAAAGAGAGTCGACATATGACACCTCGAGAGGCTAACTAATAACGGGAACAATGCCAGCAAACGTAGCGAGGCTATTCAACCATAAGAAGCAAGCCAACGATGGGGTCCACGAGAAGATACTCGTTCAGCTCAAAGCAGCGCTGGAAGTGTCTAGCTCCAGAATTAATGAAGGGAACAGAGAAGACAATATGAAAAAAGCCGCAGCTAGGTACTATACGTCGGGAACACGGGGTCGCTAACCTGGAGCAACCCTAAAAAGGTAACCGAGAAAAATGCACGGAAAAACAGAAAGTAGGCAAATCGTGTCATAGTAACGTACTGCAGTCTGACAAAAAAAATGGAGGGTCCATAGCAAAGGACCTTGAAAGGCTACTGTAAGAAAACGAGCAACACTAGGTACTAAGCGAAGGCATTCCTCCGAAAGCGATTTCGCCGAAGAAAAACAACACGAAAGGGGGTCAACAGGAAACGACCTATTTGGGCTGCGAAGCCAAACTGGAGTCAAAACGTGGGACCGATGCGGCAGGTACGCCAACAAGGCAAGAGAAAAACGGGGGCCAAGAGGCGACGGCCTGTGGACTGCACAGTCAGGACGGGCTGTAAAGCCATGACTAAGGCCGGTGTAGTTGAACCCTATGGGCAGGTATGCCAAAAAGAATCAAGAAAAAGTGTTCGAGAGAAACAAGACCTGTTGGCTGCAAAGCCAGGACGGGGGTCAGTGCCGTTGGACCGTAGGGGCAGCGGTGCCGAGGAAAAAAGGTAACAAAGAGTGGTCCAGGGGAATAGACCCGCTGGCCACCAAGCTAGAACGGACCCCGACAGCAAGGGGCTCTTGGGGGCAGGTACAACCAAACAAGAATGTAGAGGCCAAAGAGAACCGGCAGGTGGACTGGAGAGTCAGCACGGGACCGCTAACGTGGAACCTAAGGGGGCTTCTCAATGTGAAGCCAGTGGTCGACAATATGCGACCATAAACAGTAGCAATAACTGGGACGCCGTAATACCAAGTGGCTGGGACTAAAGTGCAGCCACGTCAGTCGTGGGAAGAAGTACGCCAAGAAGCAAGAAAGGTCCAGCAACAAAAGGGAAATATGCCAAGGGGCACGGAAAGTCCAACAGCAACAACAAAAGGGAGGTAATGCCTCGCGAAAAACGAAGAGAAAAAACACAGGAAGCATCTATGTTGTCGCCAATCGCATAAGGCGAGGTGGACACGAGACGATGGAAAACCTCGACATGGTTCGGGAACGCCATGTTTCGTCGGTATTCACGAACCGTGGGCAGACTACATCGGCGATAGAAAGCGGAAGCGAAACCACAAAGGCGAACACTCGTCGTACTGTAGAAAAGTAGAACAACTTGGGCACAAATTCAAGATCAAGACGCCCATGAAGATCACCGAAAAACGAACAAATGCCATACTTTGAATCCGGCAAATAAGACAGAAGGCATACTACTACGGTAAAACGGTTTTGGAGCCTCAACGATAGTCAGACTTTAAGGGGGTACTTTGGGGAGCCGCGAGGCGATACCACTGACTATACTGGAGCCTACCAGGTAGAATTGTACTGAGGCAGTAGGGTCTAAAGCTAATACGCGCACTAAGCGTTCACGAACAAATTCTCCCGGAAGAAAGGAGAGAAGGCTACTACGGTCGGTCGTTTGCTGCGCACAGCGAAAACCACTAAGAAGCAAGCGTGTCCAAAAATATCAACAAAAAACGAATAATATGCGCGTCGCATGGGCGCGAAAGCGGAAGGTATCGGTTCGGAAAATTCACGAACGCCAGAGTCGGGAGGAAATACGTTCCGAAAACGCACACACTGCAGAGAGGAGGGGGTGCACGTTCCCATCCGGCACATAGTGCAGGGGGAAGGGGAACCAAGATGGAAAAAACAAGCTAACACGATATTATTTTCAACTCATACCGTGAGAGCGGTAAAAACGGGGTCATAACGCAACGGAGGGCTCAGAAACTCTGCGAACGAGCACGCACATGGTGCAGACGATATCTCGGCTGAGAAGGAATCAGACGAAACTGTTACGATGTCGCGGGCTGATACCGTAAGCCGGACAGAGGGAGGGAGCAAATCACGTAAACTCTAAAACTGCTAGCGGGGCGCATGCACAGCGTGCAAGCGAATTTCAGGCTACTAAGGATCAAGCGAAACTACCATGGTTTCGGGGGTTGATACTATATAGAAGCCTAGAGGGAGGGGGGTCGTAAACAAACGACGGACCCGAAAATACTAGCAGTTGATGTCGTAAAACTTTGAAAATGTGGCCTACTATAGAGCCATTCCTACTGGAAGCTAAGCGACGAAAAATCGGGGGAAACATACGCGAAAGCACTTCGATCTCCAACCGAGAAGGGGGGACTTGTGCAGGGCGATACGACACAGACAAGGTGGACGACACGCCTCTATAAGCACTTACAGCGTGCGTAGTGTAGAAAACAGAGAAAGGGCACATACCAGGTATACCACAGTGGTAGAAGAACAAATACGACGCCTCAATAAGCACCTAATGACGTACGTAGTGCAAAGAGTTGGGAAAGGGCTAAGACATATATATACCTGGTATGCCATAACGGTGAGAAAACAAATACGGCGCCTAAATAAGCACCTATAACTTACGTAGTGCGGAAAGCAGAAGAATGAGTGAGATGGGCATACCACAGCTGTTTTGGAGACATATACGATGCCAAAATATGCACCTATTCCATACGTAGTGCAGAAAGCAAGAGAAAGGCCAACAACAAAAAAAAATACTACAGCGGATTCGCGGACAGCTAAACAAGGGTACGCTGAACCGACGGGAGGAAACGAAAACACGGCAGGTTTGAGCCAAGTTACGGAAACGGGGCAGGCTAAACCGGCACGAACAGGAAGACGGAATCATCACAATTTTTCGGCCTGGTTTCGAAAGTGGAGCCAGCTAAATCAGTGGCTGGAAGGCCAGGGTAGCAACGACGCAAGCACGCAAACATATGTGCTGGTCAAAAGTAGGACAACCTGAAAAGTCAGGATAGCACACCGACGCAAGCACGCAAACATACGTGCTGGTCAAAAGTGTGACATCCCTAAAGGTCAAGGCAAACGAGAGGCACCTTGAAACTAACTAAACAACAAAATCAAACCTAAAAGAGAAAATCAAAAGCCAATGCGCCCAAAACAAATCCCATGAAAAAAAAACTCAAGAATGAACTCAAGAAACATGGTTAGGGGGAGGAGCAACAAGACAAGAGGGCACGTGCGACTCAACGCGATAATACCCTGGCTGCTGATATCCCTGTCGCGTGGCGTTGTAGACACGCCGGTCCGTAGATGGTGCTCCGCGAAGTTGTGCAGTAGACACGCCGTAGGTTTATTCTGAAACCGGGTGGTGTAGGGTCTGACGAAAAATCCGATGGAACGCGGCTGGTGGTCGTACTAGGGTGTGCTGCAATGCTCCGATCGCGAGAGAGTGACGTCGTGGCGTTCGCGGAAGATGTGGTAGGAGCGCTGGAGACGGATGATGGTCCAGTAAAACGCGTTGAAGAGCTCCGAGCACGAACCAATGAGGGTGGGGTGTTCGCGGACGATACGGTAGGGGCTCTGTGACGGAAGAAGACGAGGCTGTAGTAGCTCAATATGGTAGGTTGAAGAAGGTGTCGGATCGCGTACGCGGCGGTGAAATGTGCGTGTTCCGCAGCGTACATGTAGGCGCAAGCGTTGACGTTGCAGTAGTCCTTCAAAGTGGGCCAGTGGAGGTACCTGCGGTTCTCGCAGTGATGGAGTTAGCTTTGTACGCGTCGAAGCGGCGTGGTTGCTGGAATAGGCGGTAGAGAAGGCCTGAAGTAGGTGACGATGGCGGTGTCGCCGGGGGCGGTTAGTAGCGGACTGAAGGAGCAGACCTACCGGCGCGGTGGCTGCAGGAATCGGCGAAATATGTCCCAGCTGGTCGGCACTGACTGTGCGATGACGCTGGAGTTGGTGGTAGTGGCCAGGAAGAGGGCGCCTCGCCGCTGGTAGCGGTTTGAAGCGGCAGGCCCATCGGTGCATGGCTGCAGAAGTCAGTGAAATAATTCCCAGATTGTCGGAGTAGATGGTGGCGACGACGCCGGGGCCGGCGGTAGTGGGCAAAAAATAAAAGGTTTCCTTGACGTTGGTAGTGGCTTGAAGGAGAAAGACATCGAATGAAGAAGTCGCGGGAGACGGAGGTGACGACAGGTGACCACGAATCTCCGTGCAGGAGGAGCTGTGGTCGCAAAGCGCAGGTGACGACGAAGCTCTGTCGATAATGGAGCTCTGAAAAAGGTGGATCTCTGGTCTTGAAGCTCGGGTGACGACGAAGCTCTGGTGAAAGGTGGATCTCCGGTGAACGTGGAGCTCTGGTCGCGAGGCTCAGGTGACAGCGAAGCTCTGGTGAAGATGGAGCTCTGGTGGCAAAGCTCAGGTTACGACGAAGCTCAGGTGACGATGGAGCTCTGGTCGCGGTGTTCGCGCGGCAGTGGGGGGGATTCGATGATCTTGGTAGTGAAGCCACAGGTACTGGCGAGAAAAACCGTAGTCGGAAGGGCAGTCCACAGTTTCCAGCGGCGGCTGTGGAGCGATGGCGGCTCTGGGAAAATAATGGTCCGACGAAGGATGAGGAGGGCCAAGAAGGGAAGCGCCGATGGTGGGCGCTGGGGAGAACGAAGGACGGCCTGAAAGCCGATCCAGGAGGAGCGCCAGCGTCCTCGGCGCCTTCCTCGGAGCTGGCTAGCGAACCGGAGGCGATGTCATGGGCCGAAATAGATCCGACGGAGGTTTTGGGGCGGAGGAGAGGTCGACGGATTTTTGTTATGGTCCGCAACGGTGAGTCGCCGAAAGTATTTCCAGCGAAACGTGGTGGTGCATGAGGCAGGAGGGAGGGGGTTGGAGCCCACCCAAGTCAATGCCTAACAGGAAGGGTGCACGGTTTGCGCGTCGCCGGTGGATGGGGGCGGATGGTGAATGGTGGGTCGAAAGGGAGGGGAACTGGCCCACCCAAATGGATACCCGGGATCGAATGCTCGCATCGGTCGACGTGAGCAGCGAAGAGGCCGTAGAAGGGCCCGATTTCTGGCTTGAGATCCCATACGTACCAGGCTCGGGAGGTTCAAGAGCCCGAGAAAAAATATATAACAAACTCGGAAAAAGGGGGCAGCGGAATGGTAGAAGTGGGTCGTAGAGGAGAGGTAGCGAGCCCACCCAAACCGATAGTCGGTTCAAAACGCTCATACCCGGAAAAAAAATGTAACTCCAACTGAGAATATGGGAGCGGCGGGATGTGGTGGTGGGTTGGGAGGGACGGGGGAACGAGCCAACTCAAGCCGACGCCCGGCTCGGAGGGGTCATAACCGGAAAGGAACAAAACCACAGGTTCAGATGGTAACCTATAGAAATGTTAGGGCAGGGGGGGGGTAGCGACCGTGGCGTCACAGACGTGCCTTCAGGGGTGGGTAGGGGTTGCCTACCGTGGCGTCACAGACATGCCTTCAGGGGTGGGTAGGGGTTGCCTAGGTTCAGGTGATAAACCTACAGGGCTGTTGAGGCAACAGCGGGGTAGCGGTATTGGTGTCGGATGGGGATTCGCGACCGTGGGGTTGGAGGGGGACCGTTCGGTGTTCACTGGCAACGGAAACATAATCAGTCGGGGTCGCCCGTGGTCGTGTCGTCGAGGAAAGCTGAAGGGCCGTTGGGGGTTTGGATCCCGTTAATGGGGGGGTAGCTAAAGAGCTGGGTCGGGAGCGATAAACCGTGGGTTTGTTGTGGTTGGGAAAACCAGGGCACACTGGCGGGTGAACGGGGAAACTGGCCGGGAGGTACCGTTGGTGGCCTGGTATAGGCAGGATGGTTTGGGCCAGGGTAGCCGTGAAAAGGGGGCGATAGGGGGTCCAACGTTTGTCGAAATGAGAACTAACCAGACCGTGAGGAGAAGAAGGGCGATTACTTCCTCCAAATGGTCGGCGGAGACGGAGCAAGGCGGCTCTGTGGTAACACGTTGGGGTGGAGAACGGCATGGGGGACTCGGCAGGCGCGCCTCGGTAGCAATGGAGGGGGCCGGGACAGAGGTGCTCCGTGGAAACCGGTTGCATTGAAGGGGGGGGCGCGGCAGAGTTGTTCTGTCGCGATGGAAAGGGTCGGAACAACGTCGGTAGTGGGACGGTTCGGTGAGAAATCCCGAGACCGAAAGAGGATGACTCGTTTGCAACGCGGCGGGTTAGGGGGAAAAGGCGGCTGCCAACCGAATAAAGCGGTTATTGCTTCTGCCTATGGATGGAATTGCCAGTCTCGGGTGTACCGTTGCCGAAGCTAGAGATACGAACTGGGAGGGCGGTTGTAGATGTCGAGGGTCGTTGGGTGGTGGTAGGGGAATATTTTCCGGCGTTTGTCGGCCTCAAAACCGTTGTCCCAGATAGGTAATGAAGGAGCTCCGGCGTTTGTCGGCCTCGAAACCAATGTCCATGGCTGGTCGTAAAAACGGTTCCGATACTTGGTCGAAGGCGGGAGAGCTGCGGGGTCGTGGTGTCGATCAAAATGTCGGTATCGGGCGATGCCAGAAACTACTCCACACGGTGATATAAAAAATCGTAAAAAAAGAATCCGAAAGGGTGGCACTGCTAAAGGTTGAACATCCCAGAAGAGGTAGTTCGGTGTAGGCTGGCTGCGGTGAGCCGCCAAGCAGTGGTCAGTTGCGGCTGTCTGTATGACTGTCGCGTGGCGATGGCGAGGGTGCTGCTGGCTGATCTAGAGAAAAGAGCCGGCTAGATCCACGTGATCGCAAAGGGAGTCTCGGTATTGTATCACCGAGGCTCTGGAAGGGTCTCCGTGGGTCGCGTTTAAAGAAGCGGAACTAAGATACCCTGGGGGTCCTGTCTCCAAGCGGCGTTGGATGAGCAGGATAGAACTCGCTAGGAAATGCCGTACCTGTGGTCCGTGTCCGCGCAATCCACGAGGGTTGCGAGGAAGACGGGGCAGGGGGCTCAGGGCATATCCTGGTCATCTATGATCGCGAGTCTTCCGTCTTCATGACGGGACTGTCCCTTGGGCCCAGGGGCAGTGGTGCTGTCAACACCGTGGCAGCGAGTGGGAATCTGTCGTTCGCGGGCCCAACGTTGTCACTGAAAAACGCGCACGTCCTAGGACGAGCGCGGGTGGAGCCGCCGATAAATAGGCGAGGCGCGCTCAGGATGCGATGGCCCAGAATTGGCAGCAGAAGTTTCATGCTGTAGTCCGGAACCGCTGGTAGCCGTGGTCTTCGGCAAGTAGCGTTGCTTATCGGTGGAAGGCGTCGAGTGGGGCATCCCAGTAGGGCTCGACGTCTTGGCCTCCTCGTACCCACACCTCAAGATCGTCGCTAGAACAAAGGGATCAGGCTTGGACAAGCGATATCGCATGTATGGGGCTGGGCGGGGGGGCATAGATTGTTGGGGGGCGGGGTCGTCGGTGGAGCTCGTTCTTTTAAAGTTGAAGGTGGACCCTCGTCCCGCAATTGGATGGCCTGGCGCTGGTAGTGCTGTATCGGTTGATCAGCGTTTGGTGTCCAGGGATTTTTGCCGCAATGGTTATCGGCCGGTCACGCTGTTGCTGCCGATGTTGTCGTCGTTGTCGCAGCAGTTGCCCGACGAAGAAAGGCGATCATGGCTCTATCGACCCAAAAAATAGGTGTTACGGCATTTTACAACGAGCGGCACTGGTTGTCGCGGGTTATTGCCGGGTGATGGCGCCGGGTATGTGGTCCGCACGTTTCCGTAAATACCAAAAGTAAAAACCGACATCCTGAAGTATGCCTACACCTGGGTTGAGCGCACCAGAGGCGTAGCGGTGTTGCTACAGTGGGGGAGTACCGCTGACACGATGCAGACGTCAGGAAGAACGCCCGAAAGCCAGCGGAGTGGTACTCGATGGCCGGGTGGTTGATAATGATGCTCGTCGCAGGTTGTGTCCCGTATTGAAAACTGTGGTGGTCGCGAGCCACCACTGTTTGCGGTTCGTGAGACAGACGCAGGCGTCGTGGGCGACACAATTCGGGTGGTCGCGACCGCCGTCGCGGCCACTACGGATAGGATGGCGTCTGCGTCGTTGGGCGACCTTGCTGTCGCTGTTACAACGGTCAATATCGGTGATGTAGGTGGTAGGCGGAGAAGCACGGTGGTGAAGGTGGTAGTCGGAGAAGAACGGTGGTCTTGACCCGAGGAGTAGGTGATGCGTTGGGGGGTGCGTGCGGCGTTTTGGGGGGCTGGTTGCAGAGGGCGTGTGCGGCGTTTTCGTACCGTGGGTTCACGGGCGGTGGGTGCTGGGGCTTGGGGCGTGTTGGGCAATGCGGCAATAAAGTTGGTTTGACGGCTCTGTGGCCGTTTTGACAACTGTAGTAGCGGCGGGAGGGGGTCGGGATTTCAAGGCAATAGACCGAACCGGCAGATTACCGCAGACGGGGCGTCTAACGATGCCGACATGACCCAGGTACGACGTGGCCGATAAACGGAAACATATTTTACCGCAGACAGGGGTGTCTTTGGGTGCCGCCCGTTCGAGACAGTGGGCGCGCTGGATGCAGTTGTGAGCAAGTTCCAGCAAACAAAAGCAGGGGCGATTGGACGCAGGGGGTTAAGCGCGGTGATGGGCGGGCGAAAACCCGTTTTGGTGATAGACGCGGCCGCGTGGGGTGGACGGCTATGGGAGCCGGGGATGGGAATGTTAGCAGCAACATGTCGGTTGGGTAGGTAGTCGTGGCTCAGATGGGGGGTAGTGGGGGGGGTGTGCAAGAGACGGTCAAACTCGAGTACACGAGCTGATGGTGCACAAAGGGCTGTAGACGCGGTGGCATAATACGTTGAAGCCATCGCGGCACTGGCCTCATGGGTACCGTTGCGGCGACACACTCTGTGGTAGTCGTCGCTGTACTTGCGGCGTTGTTGTGATCCCCCACGAAAAAAAAAAATAACCTCTTGCCCTCAGGCGCTAAACAAAAATCGCAGTTGCATCAGGTGGGCGTTTCTCGTAGAGGGATCCGTCCTCCCAGTCTCGGCGTGTAAGGTGGCTGTACCAAACGTCGAGGGATCCGGTTTGACTGAAATGGGTCGGGGTCAGTGGCCGCGGTGGAAATGCCGTCATCGACCCCGGTCGAAAAAATGCGCTCCGGGCATTATTTCGACTTAATGGAACAAAATGGCAAGGTCCTTCACCGTTACTGTCCCACCCATGACTACAGCAGGAGAAGAACGCGAAACACACTGTTCGTCGTGAGGGTTAAAGGGTTGGGTCCTGGTTGGTTCGGGATTTACCGCGAGGGTTGGGGTTAGGGTCCATGTTGGTCCGGAATGGATAGGGAAGGTATCGCACGCACCGGAGTAGAGAAGAAGGATGTAGTACAAGTAGTTTTCGAACGTCACCAAGAAGACCGGAGGGTGATGGATGATTGTAGATATTCTCGGGGGAGAAGTGTGGTGCTCGGGAGATGGTTAGAACCACCGAGTTATCCAGTCAAAAACAAAACAAAATCAGACCTTACAACACGGAAAATATGTGTACCTCTTGTACCCGTCAACAACCTAAGCTGTACTTGAGGTTTTCCGAAGCAAAAATCCGCACCTAAAAATGACGGTATACTTCTGGGGTGCACTGTTTTTAAAAATACCGGGGGGGGGTTCCGTGTAACACGCGTAATATACTCGTGAAAAAGAGAGAGAGATGGCACTCGGAGCGCGACGCACTCGTAGTGCGGTTACTCAACAGTATTTTTGCTCAAGCACGATCCTAATACAGTTCGGGTCATTCCAACGCTGCATCAGGTCGGGAGTGCGTAACAGCAGAAACGGGAACCTCATAAAAATAGCTCAAACACGCGTGGGGTACAAAGCGTATTGACGAGGCTCGTGGCACGTTGAGTCTTCATCCTCACAGAGGTTTTCCAAATAGAACACAGTGCACCGTGAGAGGATTTTATAAAATACTACCGATATGATGTTGTGGGATGCTCGACGTGTAATACCGTCGTTCGCGCATTCTGGGGTTGAAATCCCTGAAAAAAAATAATGCACCGTGACAAAGCACAATCATTGTCAATTGCGTAAGTCAGCATTATTTGCAGCGCGCGTTGATGCTCGTTACAAGGCGATCATGGTTGCATGACCGTTTGGGATCGTATTTTGTACGACGCGATGCGCGCCAGCATGATCAAGGCAACACGTGCATCACAGAAGATAGCTGTACTTTTGTGATATTTCGGCACGAACAACAAAAACAAAAACACAGGGGGCGCGTCAGAGTTAATTTAGACATGCCAAACAAGTGTCAATATGGCAGAGAAACGGAGGGGGGTGTTTCCCGTGGTTGCTCGCAAAATTATTGTCAAGCAACTAACAGCAGAAATGAATGCCTTCAAACCATAATATAAAAGTAAAAAAAAAGAAACAGTCGTTGACTTTCAAGCTTGCGCACGTTACAATTTTGAGCAGAATAGACCCTGCTTTATCGTAAAATTGAAGCGGAAAATGCGTTGAAATTTGGGCATCATCTACCCTATATCACCAGAAACGGGGAAAAGTAAACTCGGTCGGGTGACAAAATGTGGGCAAATCTGAGCAGCGTCCACCCCACTTCATCATACGAGATGGGGCAGATGCGAGGGGGCTTTGATGCTTTTTTTTGTGAGAAAATTTTGTAGCGTAGAGCCTGCTTTTGTTGTGGTGTAAAAGCTGGCCGAACGCGGGGGGGGGGATATAATCCAATATTAGATAGCGTAGAGCTCGGGCGTGACAAATACTCTGGCAAAATGCTCTTACAGCAGAAGCATATGGGCATGATAGAGCCCATATATAGCTTAAAACTGGTACGTAAGAGGCACGGTTACTGCAGCATTTCGGATGATGTGAGCAGCATAAGGGGCCGTGCGTGAGACAAAACCGACGGAATTCACATACATGACACTAGTATCCTGACAAAATAAGGCAGCATAAAGCCTGTGTATGACAGAATGCTGGCGACATACACGTACTACAGCAGTATTTTGTCAAATGTAAACAGCGTAGATGCGATGCAATGGCCATAATGTACGAAGTGTACGCTAAACAGCAGCATGGTGACAAATGGCAACATAGAGCCCTGTATGTCATGAGCTGGTAAGAATTGCACACTGGACAACGGTAATTTCGCCATAGCAGTGCAGGGCCCGTATATGTCTTATAACTGGAGAGGTGTACGTACAACACCACCAGTGTATAAAAACAAAACGAAAGTTTGCACAAAAAACAGTACAAGTATTAATAGTATTTCCCTAAGACCAATTTTAGCAACAGTTACTCGTACGTGCTTGTTAACCAAGCAAGAAACAAGCAAACAAAGTAGCTAATAACAAAGCAAACAAGGGAAATGCATCAAAACAAAAGAACAAACGGAGGGCAAGCCAAAACGACTTTGAGATGGCGGTGGAAACGGGGTACTACTACTGGGATATCAGGACAAGACGCAACCGTGCATACAGGCCTGAAACCCTGGGAGTCAGACTCAGTACAACACCATACCTGGTGGGGAGGTAGGTATGCTACATGACTATGAGGTTGTGCCACGCCCGTAAGGTACGTGTCAACCCATACGTGTGTACGTACCACTGCTGTGCCGTGCACGAGGTACGCAAATTGTCTATGAGCCGCTGTCTCACTAAAGGTACGCATGCAAAAATATTACTAATACGTCGTACCCGATGCCAATCACACGCCGTATAGTCTAAATGACACCACCGGCTAAGTATGCGGGCAGAAAAAGAGAAAGAAAAAACAAGAATTTCGAAAAGTGGGCGGGGTACCTCCCTGGCACCTTGTATCTATCTCTTGTAAATGAGGGCCTATACCTCAATCAGTGGAGAACACAATAGAGAGCTCTCCTTTTGTTACGTGGTCCTTGTGGGGTCACAGGGACTGGGTCGTTCTTGTACATACATACAAGTGTGTTTTGGGGATGGCATAGCGCTTTTGGGGTGACGGACGTACTACTACAGGAGGAGTACGGTGACACAAAAACGTCCAGAGATATCCCGTACCGGGGGACTTGTACGTACTGACGATATACTACACGCTTGGTGCGAAGCGAAGGAAACAAAGGAGATCGTTTGTAGCACAATACCGGTGCAATACCGGTGCTATACCTACCTACGAGGGGGGGGGGAGTACGAGAGGGAGAAGAGACGACTGTCTACAGCACTCAACTGCTTGTACTCGAGTCTATACTATATGACCTATCTATGTGCTGTCAGCGCAGCTCGTACGTGGTTGGCACACAGAGGTTCGATATAAAAAGGGAGGCAAAAAAAAGGACAACGAATACAAAAAACAAAACAAAAAATGACCCCTATTAAAATAGTCTATATCCTCTCTCTCGCCATATAGTCTATGTGGTGGCTCACATTATAAGATATTAAGAAACCGAGAAGAGGCGGGGCTGTCGTTCCAAGCTTGAAGCTCACACATCGGCAATTCAGCGACGACGCCATTTGTGAAGGAGTCGTGGTACCGGAAGGTGGGAGGGAAAGGACACAGGGGTATCAGCTTCGCTTGGAGACAGCACCGGTTCTTCTTTATAGATTTCTCATTATTGGCGTTGAGCTATGAGAAGCTCGAGGAAGCAGGAAAGTAGAAGGAGGAGGAGGAAGAAGAGTGAGACCATGGGGGTGGGGTGAAGCTCACAGAGTTCGCTTCACCCCGGCATTGCTGCTGTGCTCTCTTCTGGACCTTTACCTATGGAACGTACAAGGAACGTTCTCCTGGATGTTCTATGTTTCTATGAGCGCTTAACGTGCTTACTTCTATCTATCTTGTCCAAAGAGAGGAAGAACGTTCCATTACCGAGAACGCTCTTGTGGTATAAGCTAGCTAGATTCTACGGGTTGTCCGCTCCACTAAGAATATTCCGTTCAAGAGAATCTTCTTGTGGTCCAACATAGCATGACTCCGTGAGCTATCTTACCGAATCTATTGCCAGCTATACTGACACTCTATTACATACGTGGTAAAACCAACACAAATGAATTATTGACCTGAAATTCGTCGAACTCACGGCGGACGTCCTTGAAACATTTTTCATGTAAGTAAGCTCTATCTTGCTGTTTGATATTTGCGTTCTTTTTTAGGAGGAAAAAATGTCGATACTCGTGGCACCAGCAACAACAGCAACAGCAGCAGTACCGACAGCATCAACACAAGAATCAGAACTAGATGCAGTAGTAGCAGCGGTAGTATAATGGTAACAGCAGCACCAGGAACGTAGCTGTGCGTGCATCTCTTTTAAAAGTCCATAATTCCCGTTTTGAATTTGAACTTGCTGTTTGTCGTAGCCGAGCAAAAGAGGAGTGCCTGTGAAAACACGTTGCCGCACCTCCTTGTCTCGACGAAACTCTCAACGACCCAGACAAAAAAACAACCGTTAATTTTCCCGAGCTGCTCCTGCTTGCATGCTACCTTCGAGCATGCCATTCTACGATAATAGTTAGACAGCCGATCTGTTCGGCAAAGCACTCACCGCCTGAACAGTACTATTCCTTGGCGAGGGCTGGTTTGCTGATTGAGCTGGAACGATTGGAGATGGAACAACAGGTGCTGCAAGAGCCGCTGACGCTATCACTCGAACCGACAAGGCGGACTCGGCATGTCACGCGCTGCGAAGAAGTCCGAAGACATCGGCAACACCTGGTGCATCATATCGTAGAGAGGGAGTGCATAAGAGTAATCATTGTATAACAGCAAATGCCGCTAGAATGTCGATACCGTCTCTCTGTGCTGATATTTAGCGCACAACGCGCGCAGGATCAGCTTATAAAGTAAGGATAAAGAAACTAGAGGAGAAACATCTACTTGTACGTTGTACACATTTTCTTTCTCGTAGAAGAGCGACACGATGCATTCCTGTTGATTGTATGCTTGGATATGATGCGGATATGATGACGGTTGAGTATTGTAGGGGTTTCCAGTGATAAGTTGGCTACATGATAGCGGGATATCGGGATGGTGGAAATACTCCGCCCATTTAACCGCCTTTCTTCCTGGCGAGCGCACTCCACGCTGCGCCTTGGCCAGGAGCAACGTAATATATATTTGTACGTCTTGTACTTGTCTTTATACCGGTCACTCCACTACCCCACTATTGTCAGCTCAACGGGTAAGCCCTCTACGCTTCGTAGGGATCAACAAACACGATAATTATCGCGTACGCGGTACTATCCCTGTTCGAAGCAAAGGGTGTTGAGTGACGTGGGCTTTTCTGCGGAAGAGAGCTAGCTGGAGAAATCAGCCGGAGCCATGGGAGACACCAATTCGAGTGAAGCCCAAGGGAGCAGCGGCGGGATTACACCCGCCATTTTGGAGCAGCTGGCAGACTTCCAGAGGAGAGTGGTTCTCCTGGAAGGAGCCACACCGGGAGCTGAGGTACGCGAAGCCCCAGCTTCTTCCCCGTCGCTTACGCCTGTTATGCAAGGTCTGGCCCATCCGGGCGGATATTTTGGTAGCAACCGTCCCCCCAAGTTTAATAGTAAAAGGGACACGTGGCCCCTCTGGAAAGAGAAATTTACGTCTTCCACGAGTATAAAAGGATGCAGGGATGCCCACAGAAAGACAATTAATCCTGTTAGAGTAGCGGATGACTCCCTCACGAATGAGGACTTGCTGTTGAGGCACTCGGCTTCGACAATCATGTATGCTAGAATGGCTTGGGAGTTTTGCTGGAAGCTTTGGACTCTGACCCCCCGTGTTTAACCAAGATGCTAGAGACCAAGTCGCCTAGCGGAGCGTGGAAAGTCATGACCGATTTTTATGCTCCAAAGACAATTATGGAAAAACGAAGGGTAGCGCAGGAGCTCGACTCCATCTCAATGGCAGAGGGTGAAGACCCTGTAGAATACTTGAGCCGCATAGACAAGACATTGCAAAAGCTTGCAATGTTAGGGGGAACAAAGGATGATGATGACGTCAATGTACATGTTGTCCAGAACCTCTCAGCGTCTTATGAGGTGGAGAAGAAAATCCTGTTGTCCAGCCCTGGCCTGACTCGTTCCAACATAGAAGAAGTAGTAAGAAACGCGTACATGTCGCTCAAGCAGAATGTTGGAAGGGGTAAAGGTCAGTCGAAGGGAGATGACCCACATGCTCTCTACGCCGGCGGTGCACAACCAGCCGGTGCAGGGGGCAATGGGATGGGGAGGAACTCGAACGGAAAACAGAAAAATAGACAGAAACAGCAGCAGTCGCAACAGCAGCAGCAGCAGCAGCAGCAGCACCAAAGTGGTGACGGCGGTGTAGTGGGCCCACCGTACCGTTTAGATCCGGTATATGGGCAGTGGCGTTGGGATGACTCGAGTTTGGCCCCTTTTGGGAACGCTGGTAATGTACCCCCGATGGGATATGTACCAGTTCAACATCCGCCTGGTGCACTACCACCGAGACCCCCGCCACCGGCAGGATCGGGACCGCCCCGTAGAGGTACCCCGATAGCTCCCCGGCTATGCTTCAAGTGTCAGCAACCGGGGCACTATGCCGCTCAATGCACTGCGCACGCACACGCACACGTCGCGCAAAATTACCCACCCAGCTCAGGTTATTTAGGCGCGCACGTTGCATCGTTTAGCCCCCCACCAGCGTCATACGACGGAAATTGGCAGGCCGGAGCATACCACGGGCCCTATGGAGCTGGTGACTACGCTCCGACTAGCTATGCTCCGCAGTACGTTGCCGCAGCAGCAGCACCGTACGCCCCCTCGACCGTCCACTCCCCGTATGACTCTCAAGGGGCAGCGGAATCCACGCATAGCAGAAGCACGTCTGACGACCCACACGTTCTCACCGCGCAGATTGCTCAACCAATCCAATACCCCTCCGAAATGAAAGAGACGCCCCGTGATATTTCTGGGGGTAGCGGTAGAGATGAGTGGGTTGCCGACTCTGGTGCTTCGTATCACGTGACGGGGGACCCCACTGGGATGTTTGACTGTAAGCCCCCTCCGGTAGGTAAGGAGAGGTTAGTGATAGGTGACATGACGATGATGGGCGTCGAGTGCTTTGGCAAACGGTCTCTGTTGATGCACTGCCAGGGTGGAGACACGCATGTACGGCTGACGAACGTGGCATACGTGCCTGGAGTCCAGTTTAACTTGTTATCATTACACGCTGTGATGTCAAAGTGCCGTGTGACCATGGACACCAAGGGGGTTCACATGCTTGGGGGGAGTGTTTCGTTCGTACGAAGAGAGGCTGGCTCATACTGCTCTGCAACTAGGATTACCGACCCCCCCATGGCTAACGCAGTATTGGTCCCTGGCCAGCAGCAACGGATCGATATTTACGACCTGCACGTTGCGCTAGCCCACTCACATGCTGAAAACCTACGCGAGACGGCGCGCCAACATGGTATAGAAGTGGTAGGAGAGTTGGTCCCTTGTGCTGGGTGTTCCGAAGCCAAGGGTAGGAGGATGCCAGTTCCGAGATCCACCAACAGTCGCTCGACCAAACCCTTTGAGCGTCTGTTTGTAGACCTGTCCGGAAAGCGCCCCGCGTCATCTGGTGATTACCACTACCTAATGATGATTGTGGACGATTTTTCTCGGTTTGGATGGACTTACTTCCTCAAGGAGAAGTCCGGCGTGCCCGCTGTTTTCGCTGGTTTTCTGGCTGACATTCGGGCACAGGGCACCCCATCCATTGCGGAGTGCCTGCGCTCAGATAACGGTACTGAATTCACTAAGGGTGAGTTCGTGACGCTGCTAGACCACCACTGTATCCGCCGAGAATACACGCCCGTAGACTCTCCAAAGTACGACGGCGTGGTCGAGCGCAGGATTGCCCTGGTCTTAGAGGCCGCGATGGCGTCCTGCCTGGAGGCTCCCCGCCTGTTCGGCGGCGTGCCTCTGCCGCCGACAGGGCCTCTATGGGCGGAAGCGTGCGTGCACGCGAGTGATGCCATCAACGTGTCGGCGAGGTTGAGCGACAGGCCGGGCATGTTGTCGCCTTACCAAAAGTTGTATGGTAGGGCACCGTTCCCGCGTCTGCTCCCCTTCTAAAGCCAGGCTTTTATCATGTAAAGCGGACGCTGAAATCTGAGCCGAAGGCACAGGTTTGCTTTTTCTTGAACAGCGGCAGCAACCACCCGAGGGACTGTTGCAAGGTGTTGCTTGTGTCCGGCCGCCGGTCGTACACCCGTGATGTTACTCGGGAGCATCCGCGGGAAGCCTTTGCTGGGTTGCTGCCTGCGGCATGGGCCAAGGACACCCCATCACCTGGGCCGAGTTTGTCAGAGGCGCAGATGCCCCCGGAAGACGGGGAGGTATGGCATGAGCTGGCACCGGTGCCGTCAAGGACGTCACCAGGTCCGGCACAACCGTCACTGGTCACGTCAAGGACGTCACCGGTGCCGTCAAGGGCGTCACAGGAGTTGGTTCAGCCGTCACCGGTGTGGACGTCAAGGGCGTCACCGGGGGCGACACGGCCGTCACCGGTGGTGCCGTCAAGGGCGTCACCGGGGCCGGCAAAGCCGTCGCTGGTGACGTCAAGGGCGTCACCAGGCCTGGCACAGCCGCCTCAGTCACAGTCGTTACCGCTGTTACACCAGTTCTCAGGAGCTGATGATGGTGGCGAGCCACATCACCTGGGGCGCACGCGGGCGCAGACTGCTCGCAACCAGGCAGGAATTGACAGATCGCAGACTGTAAATGACGGCATAGCTCAACTGGGACGCACCAGGGGGCAAACCGCGCGCAATCAGGGGGGTATGCAACATGGACTGTTGTCTTTGGTGGCTGCGCGGGAGGGTATTGGTCATGTCCTGTACCATCAAGCCCCACCTCACAAGAACCCTCCCCTACCCTCGCGCCCGGTGAGTGAACTCTTGACGCCGAACTCGTACTCGGAAACGCTCACCGACGAATATTCTGATCTCTGGATTCAGGCCATGGAGAAATAATATGGTGGCCTGGAGAACGCGGGTACTTTCGGCGCGATCTAGCAACCAAACGGCCTGAATATTCTTTCGGCGAAGTGGGTACGGTTGGAAATCGAATGAGATTGGATTTGCGACCAGGGCTGAGGCGAGGTTGGTAGCGAGGGGTTGCGGGCAGCGTGGAGGTATCGATTTCTTTGAGACATTTGCCCCGACGCCTACGGCGTCCTGCATCCGCTTGTTGGGTGCCATTGCTTGCGAGTCAGATCTGGATCTTTGTCATTTCGATGCAGAGCAGGCTTTTGTTCAGTCAAACCTAGACGAAGATGTTTTTATGGGGCTGCCCCGGGGTTGTGGTGAGATGTCTGGTATGGTAGTACGCTTGAACCGCAGTCTCTACGGCTTGAAACAAGCGTCGAGATCGTGGCACAACCACTTGCTATCGCACATGAAGAGTCTTGGTTTTGAGCAGTCTAGCAGACGCGTGTGTCTTGCGCTTTGTCGAGTCTGGAACTGTCTCCATAGTAACAGTAGTTCATGTGGACGATATCTTCGCAGTAGGACAGAAGGCTAGATGCGATCAGTTCTGCGAAGACTTGAACCGCCTAGTGCCGATTAACAACCTTGGCGAGCTAAGGTGGTATGCTGGCTGCCGGTATTCTAGAGATTGGGATGCTGGCACTTTAACGATCTCGCAGCCAGCTTTCGCTGAAAACACAGTTTTGAAGTTCGGCGTTAGCTCGGGCAGAAAAAACCCGTTAGAAAAGGGCCTTAAACTCGAAGAGTTTGATGCGACTGAACCTGAGGGTGACTGGCCTTTCCGTGAACTGGTAGGGTGCTTGATGTGGCTTGCCAATCAGACACGTCCGGATATTGCGAACGCAGTGAGAGCGGTAGCCAGGTACACCAACTCGCCCAGAGCGATACACTGGAAGACAGCGGTTGGCCTTTTAGAGTGCGTTTTTTTCACGAGTGATTTTGGCATTACTTTTCAGAGAGGTAAGGGACTGGAGCTGGTTGCGTATGCGGATGCAGACTACGCCAGCAATGACACTGATAGAAGGTCAGTTTCCGGTGGGGCTGTCATGTGCGTAGGAGCATGCGTGTGCTGGTTTTCGAGGACTCAAAAGTGCGTGACGCTTTCGACCACAGAAGCCGAGTACGTAGCACTAGCAGACACCATCAAGGAGGTGATTTTCTTGCGGTACGTGTGGAGTTTTATTTTGCCTGGCCTTGGTTCCGCATGCATCACGGTTTTTGAGGACAACAAGGGGGCAAGACACCTGGCTCATAACCCGGTGTGCGCGTCGAATTCGAAACACATCGACATTAGGCACCACTTTCTCCGAGAGCTTGTATTCAGGGGAGAGTTTGACATTGTCGCCGTAGAGTCTGAGCAGCAACACGCAAACTTCCTGACGAAGGCACTTGCCGGTCCAGTTTTTCGTTTTCACCGGGATTTTGTGATGAACATTTGATTTTGGGGGAACGGTGGAATATGTCATGATTTAGTACGCTAGGTTCGTTTTTTCTACTGTTTAGTAATGATAGCTGAGCCAATTCGTTCAGTTTATGTTTTTTGGGGGATTTGGGGACGGTGACGATTTTTGGTAAAATACCCGGGGTCATCCCCGCGTAATCAGTCTATGGTTTTCTCAACTAGCCCCGTAATGAGACCCAGCTGAGCCAAATCGTTCAGTTTATATCTTTTGGGGGATTTGGGGACGGTGACGTTTTTGGTAAAATACCCGGGGTCATCCCCGCGTAATCAGTCTATGGTTTTCTCAACTAGCCCCGTAATGAGACCCAGCTGAGCCAAATCGTTCAGTTTTCATTTTTTGGGACTTGGGGACGGCAACAGTTTTTGGGTAAACTACCGGGGGTCATCCCTGCGTAATCAGTCTAAAGTTTTCTCAACTAGCCCCGTAATGAGACCCAGCTAACCCAAACCGTTTAGTTTTCATCCTGCAAGGAGGGGTCACGCCCACGTGTTACTGCTTGTGCGGGGAAGGATTCGCTTGACCACTTGAGAAGATTATGGCTCGTTAAGAAGGAAAAAGGTCTCAAACTCGACGAGTTCGATACGTCTGAACCCGTGGGCGACTAACTTTTTCGTGAGCTGATTTGAATTGTTTCTTGACGGATTATTCTGCATATATTAGCTGGATTTTCGTATTTTTAACAGCGAATCATCTATGCTGAGGATGGTGCTTTTTGTTGAGGATGAAAAACAGTCGGAAAAATTCCGAGCAACAGCAAAAACATTTTCTCCGAGAAATGTTCCAACGGCTGCGTGTTGGACACAGCACATTGTCAGTGTCGTCGTGAGATGCGTGGCTTGTGTTGTCCCACACACACCGCACGACTCTGCTGCAATAAGGACTTGACCTCGATAGGGCACGGATGAGTACACAGGGCGGGAAAAAGTAGTGTGGGGGTCGGAGAACAACACAACGAGCGGACGCATGCCGGAGTGAAAAAAAATTGCTCGTCTTGGTTGACGAGTCACGTCGGAGAAGTTCTTGCTCTGCACCTGACCATAACTAATACCTCGCCACATAGAAGCAAGTACCACTCTCACCAGTTGAAACGCTCTTGCAAATTACGCTACTCTACTGACGCGAGGGGGTTTGGAGACGATTGGTGCCCTACAGGGCTCGAGTAAGGAGGTGGTGTCGTGGGCTACTGTTGTGTTGGGCGGACGTTCATGCAATCAACCCAGCACCCATGTCTCAAACCCTCACCGGAGATTGTTCTTGCTCCTCACCTCTACGGAAGTCTCCCCATAAAGGCCAGCTCCACCACAACCAGCAGACACACCATTGAGCCTCACATTACTCTACCGCCGCGGGGAGTTTTAGAGTCGATCGGATATCCAGGGCCCGAGTTAGGAAGTGGTGCAGCCGACTGCTTTACGCACTGGTCGCATCATGGTGCGGCGGAATTTTGATATTTTTCGGTCTGGCACACTTCCTCAAACATCGATCGACATGTGCTGGTGCGTGCTCCTCACCGCTACCAAACTCTCCCCACAGAGGCCAGCACCACTCCCAACAGTAGATACGCCGTTCAAACTTCCACAGTAGTACTTGTAGCGCGAGAAGGTTTGGGGTCGATTGGTTGTCTAGAGAGGGCTCAACTTAGGAGTGTGGTGCTGTCTACTGCTGTAAGCTGTGTCGAAGTAGGGGGCTGCTGATTTGTTTTTTCAAACGGTCACCCGTGTGTCTGGAACCTCGATCGAATTGTGCTTGTGCTTGCTGCTGCGGTAAGCTCCCCACAGAGGCCAGCACCACCCCTGTTAGTCGGCACGCCTAGACCATGAAACTTGAAACTAACGCTGCTCGAGTGCACGGGCGCGAGGAGGATTGGAGTCGATTGGTTGTTGTCTATGACTCGAATCATCCGAAGCACACATCTGGATGATGACTTGTTTCAGGTTCCCCGGCGGACCGCTAAGGATCGCATGTTCGCGAAGTGTTAGAAGATTAGTTTATTTTAACCCTCGAGACAAAACATTTGGGACATTCATTAAAACAAAATTGAATTTGGCCTGAAAACGAATCTCGTCTATTCCAATACTTCCAAGAATCAAATGTCGCTCGAACATCCGACCGACAATTGTTCTGAACATGAAACCTTCCAGAAGTTGATCCGTGAATTGTTTGAAACCCAAATTCGCCGAAACGGAGTCAACGCGGTACTTGATGGTCCGACGGACCTGTGTTACAAATCAACTCAAAAATAAACTGTCCTCCCTTTCACAGCACGCAGGCAGCGTCTGTCTGTCTATTTTATATACAAATTTCCAGGACGTCAGCCGTGAGTTCGACGAATTTTAGGTCAATACTCATCTTGGCAAGCTGCATTGTTGGTACTTGTAA
Organism: Undaria pinnatifida; assembly: GCA_012845835.1. Classification (NCBI taxonomy): domain Eukaryota; class Phaeophyceae; order Laminariales; family Alariaceae; genus Undaria; species Undaria pinnatifida. The sequence continues at coordinate 12,093,577 of JABAKD010000023.1, read as the reverse complement.
AATACGATATAGTTTTCATTTAGAGGGTATATATATTTTGGTCCTCTATATAATGGTAAGTGTTGGTATTTTTACTTTGGGTGGGGACATGCCGTTTGGAAGTGCTTTTTTGTTGACCACACCCCATACCCACCACTCTATGTCAGTGCGGTTCATCCAGAGTCTGAGAGGAACAGACAGTAAGAGGGGAGAGACAGGCTCAATCATTGATGACCCGCGGCCGTCGTCTCTCGTATTTTGCGTTTCCGCCACGACAGCAGCGTACCTTGTCTGCTGTGCTAAGTACTTCGTACATCGCTTTCAATCAATGACCACCTGCTGTGCTGTACGAAGTATAGTCTAGTTTAATACGGTTGCTTCTTTTGCTGTTGACCACAGCAAGGCAACTAACAGAAAGGAGCCTTTGCACTGCCAAGAGCGAGCGAACTAGATAAACGCTCCCGAGCCACAGCCTACATATACTGCTTCTGTAGCTACAGCAGCAGCAGCGGCAGCAGTAGCAACGGCAGCAGCATTGCTGCTTCTCTGTTGGAGAGGAAAGGAGCAAGCACAAGCACAATTCGATCGAGGTTCCAGACACACGGGTGACCGTTTGAAAAAACAAACCAGCAGCCCCCTACTTCGACACAGCTTACAGCAGTAGACAACACCACACTCCTAAGTTGGGCCCTCTCTAGACAACCAATCGACCCCAAACCTTCTCATGCTACAAGTACTACTGTGGAAGTTTGAACGGCGTACCGACTGTTGGGAGTGGTGCTGGGCTCTCTGGGGAGAGTTTGGTAGCGGTGAGGAGCACGCACCAGCACATGTCGATCGATGTTTGAGGAAGTGTGCCAGGCCGAAAAATATCAAAATTCCGCCGCACCATGATGCGACCAGTGCGTAAAGCAGTCGGCTGCACCACTTCCTAACTCGAGCCCTGGATATCCGATCGACTCTAAAACTCCCCGCGGCGGTAGAGTAATGTGAGGCTCAATGGTGTGTCTGCTGGTTGTGGTGGAGCTGGCCTTTATGGGGAGACTTCCGTAGAGGTGAGGAGCAAGAACAATCTCCGGTGAGGGTTTGAGACATGGGTGCTGGGTTGATTGCATGAACGTCCGCCCAACACAACAGTAGCCCACGACACCACCTCCTTACTCGAGCCCTGTAGGGCACCAATCGTCTCCAAACCTCCTCGCGTCAGTAGAGTAGCGTAATTTGCAAGAGTGTTTCAACTGGTGAGAGTGGTACTTGCTTCTATGTGGCGAGGTATTAGTTATGGTCAGGTGCAGAGCAAGAACTTCTCCGACGTGACTCGTCAACCAAGACGAGCAATTTTTTTTCACTCCGGCATGCGTCCGCTCGTTGTGTTGTTCTCCGACCCCCACACTACTTTTTCCCGCCCTCTGTACTCATCCATGCCCTATCGAGGTCAAGTCCTTATCGCAGCAGAGTCGTGCGGTGTGTGTGGGACAACACAAGCCACGCATCTCACGACGACACTGACAATGTGCTGTGTCCAACACGCAGCCGTTGGAATATTTCTCGGAGAAAATGTTTTTGCTGTTGCTCGGAATTTTTCCGACTGTTTTTCATCCTCAACAAAAAGCACCATCCTCAGCATGGACGATTCGCTGTTTTTTAAAGAGTGCATGGTAGTTAGGGAGGCAAGTAACTATTTCTTGGTTTTTGAAATATTACTGTTTTCACGATTGCGTTGTATATTATGGCATTATCTTTCTCAGGATTTGAGCGATTGGAATTTGAATGGATTTTTAGTATGTACCCAGCCGGGAGGCGTTTGTCTCATTCGAAAGTGAGTTTTGAGACTGCTGTCCAATCACACTTGTTGGCACTCCTGTTCTATGGAGCTGACAACCGTTTTTTAAGGAAAGCTGAATGCTGATTATAAGGCCGATGTTTGAGTTTTCGGATTTGAGTTTTCGGTCTATGAATTTCGGATTTGAGTTTTTGTATTTGGACTTAGGATTTTACGACTTAGATCTTAGGTTCGTGAAGATTGATGTTGAATACTGTCCCTGAATAGTATCTCTGGATTTATGGAGTGCTTTATAAGGACTATGGTGTTGCAATCTTTCTTTCTTGTCACGGAGGTACTGGGAGGATATTGATTGACCGAAATTTTCATTGAATCGTTTTACCCTGATGATATGACAATATAGCATCATACCGTATCATTCACGAAGCAGGGAGGCTGTTGATTGTATGCTTAGATATGATGCGGATATGATGACGGTTGAGTATTGTAGGGGTTTCCAGTGATAAGTTGGCTGCATGATAGCGGGATATCGGGATGGTGGAAATACTCCGCCTATTTAACCGCCTTTCTTCCTGGCGAGCGCACTCCACGCTGCGGCTTGGCTAGGAGCAACGTAATATATATTTGTACGTCTTATTCTTGTCTTCATACCGGTGACTCCACTACCCCACTATTGTCAGCTCAACGGGTAAGCCCTCTACGCTTCGTAGGGATCAGCAAACAATTCCCTACTCCAACTTAAACAGCTACACCGTGCCGTGAATGCTCACGATCAAACGCCTCAGGCGCATCACAGCGCCCGCAGCTGCCCTGAGGGAAGATGAGAGTGTGTGTATCGATCATTGCTGAGATATGGGAGATGATGAGTGTGAATGAATGCGAGGGAGGGTGCTATACTACTATGCGGTGGGACTATTTATTTTTTTAATTGGAGTGACGTGGTCCATGCCCTTTAGACTCTTAAAGGTTGAGCGAACGACTATTGATGATCAACAACACCGTACTCGGAGGGATAATTAATTTAATTAAAGCCATCATTTCAATCATCGTGGCATTCGTTTTATGAATAAGTCGTCATATTTCCCGCACGCTCCGATTCCGCTCGGCCCGCAATTGACCGTACTCCCCAAATGTCTATCCAATTAAACAGGTAAATCCCAGTGTGGCATATTACTTACGTCACTGATTTTGGTAGAGTTTGTAGAAGAGTTGTATACCTTTCACGGGGAACGACCCGCCGCAATTTTCGATTTTCAGGCACGGGCGTCGTAGCTGCGCTGCAACCTGTCAAATAACTCGGGAAGGAGGGGCGATCATTGATATCTGTACTGTGGTTTTTGGTTCCATTGCTCTTGTTTCACTGCATGCCCGCGGGTCGTCACTCTGACAGCACTCCAGACAGCAGGCGCGTTCGTCTATACTCACGATCACCGTGCGGTTCGTACGGTGAAGGAAGCCCAACCGCTGTAGTTTGTAGTCGCGAGTTGGTTAGTTGTTGGAACGGAGGAACTCTATGCTTTAGTTGAGTGGATACCCGCGGCCATGTGAGTTCAGTTTGCACATTGAAATGGGACCTTTTCACTTGTGCGCCTTTTTCCGTATCGTGCGTTTTTAGGCGGGAAAGAAACGCGTTGTATAGCTACGACAACATTTGTATCACAAACGCATGAAAAAATCACTGCTTTGCGGCTGGTTGGTGATGCTTGCCGTTGTACATATTACGTGATACAGCACTACTACTTGTAGTAGTGCACGACATAAATGTAAAAAATCAAACAGGGATATAGGAAAGCAAGGCTGATACTTGTACTTTACCAGGAAAGGAAGACAACTGAGAGGCGCTGTGATGAAGATAGTGTGCAGAACTCACCCTTTCTCAAGAAAGAAATTCAGCCCCGGCCATAATTATTCCGGTTTCTCCCTTTTTTTCCTATTATTATTTCATTTTCACTACAACTAACTGCTGTATGAACAGCGTTGTTCCTAGAATAATCTATCTGCACTACACCTACTAGTACAAGTAACAGGTACCTATTTGATAACGAGAAACCGGAATCCTGGCTGGGGCTGCGGGTTTCTTATTAGGGAGAGGGTGTCATCTGCACTAACTTCAGTTCCCGGATTTCTTGTCTTACCAGGAGTATCAGCTTCATTGCCATTTTTACGTCCTGTACTACTTTAAGAGTATTATGCCGCCGGCCCTCTGATAAGAAACCGAGGTTTTGTTTTTTCGTAGGCTGAATTTCGTATTTTTCTTTAAATGATGTGCCCCACACTAACCTCAGTATAAAATTTACGAAGTTTTTATTTCTCCGCAAGAGCGTTGTGTGAGCCCCATTCTTGTGAGAGGGAGGCATGCGCGATTTTTTTCATGATGTTATATGATGTTTGTTATAGCTCAAGAATTCTTGGAATAGGTTGCGTGTCTACAGCAGGCACGGCACGCTCACCATCGTGCTAAAAAGGCCTGCCAGGGCCGTGGGAAACCCCGCCAACAACCCCACGTTAATATATACAACTACAATATGAAACCCCCCGAAGATTAATGAGAAAAGCTAACCCGAAAACTTATGCCCCGCTCCTTCCCCGGCGGGGCTAAGTAACATCTCACACCATAAGGCCAGCCCGTCCGTGCGTATCTCCGGTCCCATCTACGCACGTGACCCGAGAGTCGCGTCTACCCCGATTTTGCTAGCGCGGCCGAGACCGAGCCTGCCCCTTCCCCGGCCTTCCGCACATACGTCATGAACGCGCGCGATTTCCACCTGCCCGCGCGTTGGATTTGGAGCTCTGGCACGCCTTGTGCCGCCAGCTGCGTTGCCCCTCCGATTCTCCCCGAGTACAATGCGTACTGCACCGGGTCTCGGCCGCTGCTCCCAATCATGACGCGCAACGCTGCGACCGCTTCCGTCCGGGTGAACGTTCTCCAGCCGAGCGGGGACAACCTGACCGTTAGGGGTGATCCCCCCGGGAGCGAGGGGTGCGCAGCAGGGAGCTCCAAAGCTTCGAAAGCGCCCATCGCACCTGCCCCGGCCTCCCCGGCGCTCGCCAAACGCGTCCGCGTGATCGTGCACCCCGCCCTCTTCTGGTCCGTCTTCGACGCCACGAACCGCACATGCACCGCGTCCGCGGAAGCTCTGTCCTCGAAGGGAACCCGGAGCTCCCCTCTGAAAAACGTAAGGCAGCTGTGCGTCAAGCAGAATTCGGGGTGAACCCTTCCGTCCGCGTACGCTCACAACTCAGACGCGCGGCACAGCAGAAATACGACAACGCCAGTCCCAACCACATTACGTGTCCCCCGTCTACCATACTGGAAACTACTTGCTTCTCTTTCGACAAAAGGGCCCAGGTCAACGGCAGCCTGACCTGTGCTTTCTTCTGTGGCATTCCGTGCGCTCGATCGATCCCTTTTCCCACAGCGACTATCATGCAATGTGAGATTGTAAGCTCCCAGCCTGCGTACATCTTGTGGAAAAAGTGGATTGCGGCAAGGTACCCCCTTACGGTCGACTGCTGATTGTTGTGTACATAACAACGACACGCGATGAACTCCATCAGCTAGCTCATACAACACTTGGTTTAGATTATCGGGGTTGTACTGCAACCACGCTTCCTTGCCCTGTGCTTCCCTCTCCGCCACCCACGTGTTCCACTTCGCCAAATAGAGCTTTTCGGTACTCTTCCTCACTGAGGCGAGCGCGAGCGTCTCCACCAGGCGCGCCGCCGCGCCCATGTCGCGCGGCGCGTTGGGCCCTGTTCCTACATGCGCCGGTACCGCGCGAGTGGGAAGGAAAGGGGATAACGCGGTGGGGAGGGGCAGTGTTTCCCGGGTAAAGCCCAAGCAAGCTATAGTGGTCAAGCATTGTCTCCCGCATTGGCCATGATACGCCACAGGCTGTCGTCGTGTCGGGTCTGCAGGTTCTTGGTTTGGAGCACGATGCCAAATATCTCATTTCTGCGGGGACCGATAGGCTGTTCCGCCCAAGCGTGGCTGTTAGTCACGTCCCGGATCCATTCTGCTATTTCGGTGCGGGGCCACCGCGAAATACCGTCTGTCAAAGTGTTCTGGACCCCCGGCATGAGCTTTGCATCATGGCTCCATTCCCCCTTGATTTTAAGGCGGCCGAGCATTCTCATGAGTAGGCACGCTCGCTTGTCCCTAGCCCCGCCGCAGCGATTGATCCGCGTGACGGCAGCCACGTTGTCGCCGCGCATCGCGATGGGATCTTCTACCGCTTCTGGGGCGTCACCTCTCATCTCCAGCATTCTCCAGGCGGTCACTACCATCCCTAAACGCTCTAGCAGGTTGATTGTGATGGTGCACGTTTCGCGTCGCTCGGCCTTCTCTTTTAGCTCCTGCGTCAGCTCGGGCGGTAGGTCGTATCTCCAGTATATCCGGTGCTCGATACAGTACCCGCCCATCGCTTCGAAACTGGCGTCGGACAGATAGTGTCGTTTAGCCGGGCGTCTTACCGCTGTGTAACAGGGGGCGAAAACCGCTTCTCCTGGTTGGAGAAGTTTCTGGCTGATGGCCCACTTCCAGAAACTGAGGTCAGCGTGGAACTCACTTCCAAGGGGCACTACGTTCTGGTTTCTAGGGTGCCGCTCGTCGTGAAGGCCTGTGAGTCTCGACAGCCTCCACACGAAATATCTACCAGCGCGCACTACGTATGTGAGATTCCACAGCTTCCCTGCTATACTGAGAACGTCCCTTGCTCTGGCGCTACGCCTTCTCGAGGGCCACTGGTCGTGGAGGAGGTTAGCGATGGCTTCGATCTTTTCGCGTGTCAACGAGATTCTCGTGGTGTGCGAATTGGTGGTGAAACCTAAGGCGTCGATTGTGGTGTTCCAGTCAGTGCTCTTTTTCGGCGCTAAGGTGGGCGTGACGCCGGTCTCGCCCGGCCCGAATAATCGTACGTGGTCCGAGGCTAGCGACGCCGACGCGGTTAACGCCGTCGCGTCGTCGTCTGAATGTTGAACCGCCATCAATAGATAGTCATCCACGTACACCGTGGCGAAGAAGGGATCGGACACCCCACCCCCCCGGTGCGCCATGACGCGTGCATCGTCCGGGACGGGCGTGAGTTTTCCGTCCTCCCAGCGGTCCAAAATCTTCACTGTTGCCATCATGTCTAATCTCTCATTCAGTAACTGGGCCGTGTGGATCGTGGTGTTACAGTGGGCGTGCTCGGCCGCGGCCGACATCACGCCCCAGAACCCCGGGGACCCAGACCACCCGAACGTGAGGCGAAATCGATAACTATCGGCTCCCCTACAGTGTAGCAGACATTGTGGGCTTTGCCTGGGTCTACCCTAACGTTTCAGAACGCGTCTGAGACGTCGGCCTTGCTCATCAGAATGCGCTTGTTCGGGTATTTCTTTCTCAGACTGACAAGTTCCGTGAGGAATTTGGGGAGGGCTTCGCCGCATAGGCATTGTTGTACGGCGTCTGGATCAGTGTCTGCATTGAGTCCTCCTTTTGTTCCTTTGCTCTGCGCCTCGAACGAAAAATCATGAATGATCCAGACCTTGTGGTTGACGACCGCCGCCAGAGGCGACACTTGAAGCCGCGGGATTTCATGCGCGGCTTCCTTCCGTATCACTATGCATTTCTGACACCATACGTCTTCGCTGAGTCTTTCCCAAATTGCTGGTAAATGCTCGGCGTCGCTTCGGTGGTTGCCATACCTCAGTGTGCGTTCAAAATCGGCTCTGGCGGGGGCTACCTTCACCGGCACACCTCTCGTGACTATCGTGATCAGGTCGTTAATGGCCCCGAAGCCTTTGAGGTCGCCGAAATACTGTCGTATGTTTGTTGCGTCTATTGGGGGGGCTACCAAAGCTCCTCCCAGGGCTCTGGCTACATCGCCTACGGCGCCGTGGTACTGTCTCGATAGGGTGGTGCAAATATCTGCCAACTTGTATAATACTACTACCTCGGGGGTCCGAGTCGACCGTCGCGAGATTTTTGTTTTTGCGTGCCACTCGTTTACCAGGGATGCGGCCCGTGACCGACTGAGCGACTCCCCACTAGGAAGCCGCGAGCGTGCTGACCCGCTACCCGTCCGCGAATCGACCGGGCCGAACATGTACTGGGCTACCCGTGGACAGCGTGGTTCCGTCTGGCCCTGTTCCGCAGGCCCCCGACTCGGTCCTGCATAGTGTATGTGATCAAGTGTGACTAACTGATTCTGAATGAGCGTTCTGCGCTGCGTGTACTGAAAGGGTGGACTCGCCCCACTGAAACTGCGTCGGAAACTGAGTGAGCCTCCTGCTTGGCCGGTACTGACGGCACCAGCGGGAGGGGGTAACTGGCTCACTAACTCAAACAGCGGCAAGGCGGTGAACCTTCTTTCCAATCTGAAGTGGGGTAACTGGCCCTCTGTTCACCCCTTGCCTCCGGAAAGCGAATGAACCTTCGGCAAAAACTCTCGGCACTGACCGACTGCCCGTGAAGTGGGGGAACTGGCCCGCTGTTCAAGACGCTACGCCCCTTTTATCGTGTACGAACGCGTGTGTACGCAGGTAGGGTAACTGGTCCCCCACTAGTTATGTGACTGACTGATTCTGAATGAGCGTGATGCGCTGCGTGCACTGAAAGGGTGGACTGGCCCCACTGAAGCTGCGTCGAAAACTGAGTGAGCCTCCTGCTTGGCCGGTACTTACGACACCAGCGGGAGGGGGTAACTGGCTCACTAACTCAAACAGCGGCAAGGCGGTGAACCTTCTTTCCTATCTGAAGTGGGGTAACTGGCCCTCTGTTCACCCCTTGCCTCCGGAAAACGAATGAACCTTCGGCAACAACTCTCGGCACTGACCGACTGCCCATGAAGTGGGGGACCTGGCCCGCTGTTCAAACGCACGCCCCTTTTATCGCTGTGTGTACTGAAAGGGTGGACTTGCCCCACTGAAAACTGCATCGGAAACTGAGTGAGCCTCCTGCTTGGCCGGTACTAACGGCACCAGCGGGAGGGGGTAACTGGCCCACTAACTCAAACAGCGGCAAGGCGGTGAACCTTCTCTTCACTCTGAAGTGGGGTAACTGGCCCTCTGTTCACCCCTCGCCTCCGGAAAGCGAATGAACCTTCGGCAAAAACTCTCGGCACTGACCGACTGCCCGTGAAGTAGTGGAACTGGTCCGCTGTTCAAGGCGCTACGCTCCTTTTATCGTGTACGAACGCGTGTGTACGCAGGTACGGTAACTGGCCCCCAACACATGAGAATTGAATGGGATAAATATGTGAATAAATGACACAGTTGAAAGATAAACAGTATGTACTTCGAAGGGCATGCCGGCAAAGATTACCGAACAGGCAGGGTAACTACCCGGGCTCATGTACTGAGACGGCGGTTCGTGCGAACGTGCCTTTGGTGTATGCCTCCCTTCGCGGGTCTGGTGAGGGGTGTCTGTGGTGCGAACGTGGTTGGTCATGTTCTTGTGACGAGTACGCACGATTTTCGCCATGTATGTGTAACTTTTTCTTAGGCACCTGTGAAAAACCAATGACACTCACCGCGAATCGGGGCCGGCGAAACCGATCCGGGTCTGGGTTCGCTGTAAAGTCCCACGGACCGCCTAGGGTCGGCGAATCTGCACCTGTAACTGGATGAGCCTCCCGTGAGGTCGGTATCATGCCGACGTCAAATTAGTCTTCGGCAGTCACGTTCGGCCCTACCTAACCGATTCCCAACGGAGTTGGGCATCTGGCCCTCTGTTCGGACCAGTCCTGGTAAATATTGCACCTAACGATTCTAGCAGAAGTGGGGTATCTGGCCCTCGTACTCGCGATGTGGCCGACAGTACGATCGTTCTTGGGTGTCGGGCACGCCTACTGTGATATTATGCGAAACCAACAAATCATAGGCGAGCTGGTCCGGGCTTGCTTGAGAAAAGGTGCGGTCTACTTGCTTATACGCTACAAGTTCAGTGTGCGACGTATAACACCCGACTATACCCGTTTACACTGCTCGTCTAAAGTCTCAACCTGCCTGGCATGTCTTGCGAATTACTCCTTTTTAGCGTCATCTCGTGCGCGGCTGTACGTACTCGGTACGTATACCAGGTACTGTGCCTTGTGTAAATCGTACATATCTACGTATGATACAAACCTGTGAGTACATACTTCGTCTTTAAACCACACCCACAACGTCACACCCCCGAATTGTGTCCAGCATGTCGGCATGCGAGAATGGATCCCTGGTATCATAAGTACGAGTACCAGGTACGAGTACGTACTCGTACCAGGTATACAATACGTACGTACGTGCCACGTATTTTTTTTTTTTCTTCGAATTTTTGAATTCCTGATATGCATACGAGTACTCGTATCATATGGTCTAGTATGTACACGCTACAGCTGGAGTGTATTTTAATTTTTACAGGGGCTTCGCTCGCGGGCGGCTGGACGCCGCCCGCTACGCACGCGGAAGGAAGAATGAACATTCAGTGAAAAGGCGGAAAAGAAGCACGAATGGCGCAACTGGCGACTTGAAAATGCCAAGAGGTTCATATATAGTACAACGGTAAAGGATTGAGACGATTATGATTATGAGTTTGTTATTATCATGCATTCGCCCAGTCCATGATGGGCACGTCGGAGGACTTGCTTGGCATATATATCCTTCCACCTCTCAGGTAGCACCTGTACACTTATTAATAGCTCTCTCTAAGTCGACCATCAATAATAAATTGTCGCAGTGCATACACACCAGGCACTCGCTTGTCAAGGATAGAGACAGGAAAACTACAACTTAAGATGTAAAGGAGCGCAGTGCCAAAAAAGACATGCTGGAAGCAGGAACTTGAACGCACACACCGCAAACATGTGAAGTACATTTGTACTCCCGAGGACGAAGAGCATGCACTCAGGAATAGTCTAGTGCTCAAATAACGATGCTGGTATATAGGAACCACAACTTAACGTTCTATAAAGAACGTGCTGTTGACATTGCTTCCGAAGGAGCATGCAGGCTTGGACTCCTCCTCAGCGGAGGTACCCAGCACCTTGCACTCTTGTTTTTTGTCGATGATCTTGTGGATCGGCCCACAAACGTTGAAGCATAGCGGGAGGACGTCGATAAATATGTGTAAAAAAGTATTCGTACTTCTCTCCAGCAGACGTAGTTACCATCCAAACTAATGGAGACCCTTCTTTCGTTGTTAGTAATTGTTGTTGTTAAGATACGGCCTCGAAAGGCCTGTAAGTATCCGAATTTTGAGATCATTTGGAGGGGTTTCGTATGATAAGGTTGGCGTTTCATATTCGGGAAAGTTATAAAGTAGATCGGAGGCACGTGCCTCCGATCTCAGAAGCTATCCCGGGCTCTGGTGGAAACGAACAAAGCTACATCTCTACGAAGGAACGAAAGTGGGTACTCTCCGAGGACCTGCTCAATTGGCAGACCTGCAGGGGGCACTCTGTGTCCCCCACCTTTAATATCACATGTGGCGTCGTCGGCAGAATGCATGACTTCCCCCTTGTGTTAGCGCCTGTGTTCCCCTCCATATCGAAGAGGGCTCGCCTCGCCATAGTACCTTTTCTGTGGTTGGTTTGCAGTAGAGCCTTTCCTGCCCCCCCCGCCACACCGGCGGCATGCGGCAGGTTCTAGAGCCTTTTCTGCCCCCCCCGCCACACCGGCGATATGCGGCAGGTTTTTGATGGGTGACTATTGCCTTGTTGTAGGGTCTGCGTTTCTTTCTACTGTTTTTCTTCGCGTGTTCCCGGCTCCATAGACAGACGGTTAGAGGTGTGGGAGTGGGTTTTGAGGAGCGGCATCTTCGACTCATGGTCTACTTCGTAGAACTGGAGTTTCCCCGAATCTCCCATATTTCTGCATATGCGACTCATCAGGGTGGGCTAGTGTTAAGATACGGCCTCGAAAGGCCTATAGGTGTACGAATTTGAGATCATTTGGATGGCTTTCGTATGATAAGGTTGGCGTTTTATATTCGGGAAATTTAGGAAGTAGATCGGAGGCACGTGCCTCCGATCTCAGAAGCTATCCCGGGCTCTGGTGGAAACGAATAAAGCTACATATCTACGAAGGAACGAAAGTGAGTACTCTCCGAGGACCTGCTCAATTGGCAGACCTGCAGGAGGCACTCTGTGTCCCCCACCTTTAATTTAACGTTGTGGTATTGTTGTACTTGCTCTTGGTACTTGGAAGAAGAGCCGCACTGCATATATCCGCACGCAATCTCCTAGTCTCGAGCAAGAGACATGAATGTCTCGAATATTAATAGGGACTCGTGACACACAGGACGCAAGATAAGAGTAGAACGTACCTCGATGCCGAAAGCCCTCTTGGCACCGTGGGAATGGAATGCGGGGGGTATATCGAGCAAGTGGTCGCCTGCCTTCTTCAGGAGGAGGTCACCGACCTTAATGTCGCCGGTGCACTTCGTGTTTATGTCCTCGCCGACTTGGCGGCCCTCGGCGACTGCTTCGCAGGGCTTCTGCAAACGACAACAAAGGATGGGAATACCTAGCGTTCAGTGAATGTTCAAAATAGTGAGGCCCCTTAATAGTAGCTGTCGTCGATTTCCAAAGTTTGAAAGGAAGTCGTACCACTGTAATAAAAGCGGTCGTTTATGGGCAAAGCCCTGCCTGGTACCACAACGTTGCTAACACCTATGAAACCACCACTGGGACTAGAACAAACGGGATTCACAGTCGCAACTGGTAAGCGTAAGCCCCCGTATACTGCTAAATAAGGCCTACCGGCGGAATACCGACAAAAAAGGGTAAGAGTCAGTACCTGCTGTATATAGTCTACTGTTCGGTACTACTCTAGTACGGCAGCTATCAACACTATTACGACCGACGTGTACTGCAATTCCTGAAGAGGTTGCGCACCCTGCTTGTACTCGTTGATACAAAAAGTGTATGTGGTTGTATGAAAAATGAGTAACAGCAGTAGTAGTGCACCGCGTAACTACATGAACAACTCGCTCACCCCAATCACGGGACCGCTCTCCAGCACCAGCACCACCTAGGTTAACTTCAGCTTATGTTCACCGCTATATATCAACCTCCCGAGTGTACTGCGACTGGTGCTGATGGTATGATGCTGCTGTGTTATTTATCACTGCATGGACCATTTTTACAACCCTGGCTGACCCCCGCGATGGGACTTGCCCGTTTTCATTGCGTCTTGCATGTATAGATACCACGTAGTCGTAGTCGTACATCCAAAAAGTGTGAATACATTACAGCACAAAGCGTCACTGCATGGACCACTTGTTCAACCCCCGCTTACCCTGATGACGGGACTGCCCCGTACTCGTAATCGTACATACATGAAGTGTGTTTGGTTGTACGTATGACAAATAAATCACAGCACATGGCGTCACTGCATAGACCATTACTTGTACAACCCCCGCTTATACCCCGATGACGGGACTGCCCCGTACACGTAGTCGTCCATACAAAAAGTGTGTTTGGTTGTACGTATGTAAAAAAATCACGTCACACAGCTGTAGCGTCACTGCATGGACCTAGTCGTACATACATAAAGTGTATTTGGTTGTCAACCTGCAGCACACTCAGCCAACACTCAACGCAGCACTACCGAAAATACAGGGTGTTGACATCTAGTCTATTAGTGTCTTAGCTATATGTCGCATGGCGCTGAACACACTGACAACGGGAACAAAATCTCAACATCAGTAGCTGACAGCAAACATCAAATTCCAACAACGCAAAGAAATGAAACTCACGTTTCGTCAAGCTCTCAGCTCCTTTGTTAGGGACGCCGATAGTAGGTGAATCACAGGTGTCCGCATCACACCAATCACACACACGAGGGTTGTCGCCGCTTCCCCATTGCTTCTTGTTAAGGTTATAAAAAGCTTGGCACGTGGAAGGGTCGTCACTCCTGCGGGTGCCGCAGACAGCGTACTGAGGACTCCCGTTTTTTCTAGTTCGTGCGATGAGGAAGCCGTCACAACCATTTCTCGGGCACGGCCAATCAGGATTGCCAGAAGAAGCTGAGTCCCGTTCTTGCCCGACCAACGTCCACACGCCTGATCCTGAACCTCCACCACCCCCACTGTTGGCGGAGCCTCCTCCCGCACGAGCCTTGGCCCGCTTCGCAACTTTCAACTTCAAATTGTTATTGCCGATCCAGCAAATTTCGAATTCAAATTGTTTGCAGCCGTCAACGGCAATTCCCTCTCAGCCAGCAATTGGCCAACTTCAAATGTAAAAGTACAAAAAAGAAGTTGCTGAAAAAGCAAAATAAAAAGATCAGAGAGCAAAGAAAACCATAAGCAGTAAAACGATCAGAGAGCAAAGAAAGCTAAGAGTTATACGAGTAAGGAAAGCAAGGAAGGCAAGGAACTTCGGGACTGTTCTTTTCCCCAGCAACTAATTTTCTTTTCGGCAAGTACGGGCTGAGAAGGGCTGAGAGGGGGGAGGATATGCCGAGCGAGACCTCCGAGGGGGTCGAGAACTAAGTAATTAAGTCTATAATATGTACACGGCCCGACTTTCAGTCCCATGGTCTACAGCAGTACGTATACCCTATCTGCTTTGTGACATGAATCTCGACTCGTTTCACCGAGAACTATGGACCGGCCTACAGCACCTGCCGGGGGTTCGAAGAAGCCGTGGTAGAGAAGATGGTACTCGCGACGGGTGCTAGAGTAGTAGTAGTAGGTTCTGCCGCAACGGCCGTCCGCGTGGTGTCTACAGACGTGACGTGCGGTACGCGCCACGAGATCGACCCTTCTCCCTCCAGGTATTTATGAAAGTCGATCAATACAAATCTGTCTCGCTGTCGTCTACACGCAGAAGTCACGATAAAACCCAAACCAGAGGTACCAGCGATACGAGTGCAGACAGGTCAGCTCTCTCCTTCGTGTCCTTTGTGATCTCGTACGAGCTCGCTGCCCTCACTGTCCTGTGCCGACGGAGACTGGGCGCTTCCTGAGACGGGCTCTCGCGTCGGCCAATTACACCCGAACGATCCCAAACCGCAACACAGGGGGTTATAAATCGTGCGAGGGGGGCTCTTTGGTTGAAGTTGATCCTTAATCCTGCGAGCAGCAAGCCAGTTTTCATTGATTGCCTCACACACCCCACCCGCCCCACACAACGATATATCACCTTCCCCTCCAAACGCTCTATCTACATCAATCACCACCCAGCCTTGTAGGGCAGGGACACGAGGTAGATGCGGCTGCGCCACCATAGCTAGGCCGGGAGGGCCCTCTCTCGGTTGTGCTGTGGTGGGCTACTACTACTACAGCTGCTGCTGCTGTGTTTTCGCGTTTGTCGCCATACACAACCGTGCTCTTGTCTTCGGTTGTGTGTGTCGTCACACGCCCGCCCTTGTTTTACTCATCATGTATGTGTCTCGCGTTTTCCGTTACAATCGTGCGCTGCCGCGTCCTAGCGGCAGATATCTGATGGCAACCACGTGTGAAAGGCTGCCGGACAGCAGCACGGGTGAAGTTCTGTCAGGGGGCGCGCACGTGCGTGCGCACACAGTGACACTACTCCAATGCATCTCGAGGTTTGCCCACACAAGAGGAATGCCGTCTGTCCCCCAGTCTTTAAGACACAACATCCCGATCTACGAAGAAGGTGCATTGATTTCGGCTGTCACAGCAGTTATGCAAAAATGTTGCCGGAAATTTCCTCCAAGAATTTTTCCAGAAATTCGTGGTGGGCATACTTTTATAGGTGATGGAAAAAAAAGGTTTCCAATTACATCGCAGGCATTGTTCCTATCGGACCTGGAAGGCGTTATACACTCTCGATTTACTCTACAACCACCCTACTGAAAAACACAATTACGAACGATTGTTACGGTTTTATTGTTACAGTTGATAGGAGTTGCACTTTTGGGAACGCGTTAGTCCCAATAGGTACTAGCAGTATGGTCCGTCTTGCAGGGTCCCCGTCTGGGAGCTACAGGTACCTCGCCTCCCTCCGCTCTGTACTCCTTTGCTTGCCCTGAGTTAGCAATAATCCACAAAGCGAATACCGTATCCACGACCGGAGACCTTCTACTCCTTCTCACAAGCCACCTTCAAGGCTTACACTACCGCTGTTCAGGCTCAACCACCGAACTCGGTACCGAAGCCAACACTCAACGCAGCACTACTGAAAATACAGGGTGTTGACATCTGGTGTCTTAACTATGTCGCACGGCGCTGAACACACTGACAACGAAGGGTAAGAGACAGTACCTGCTGTATATATTGTTCGGTACTACTCTATTACTGCTGCTATCAACACTATTACGACCGACGTGTACTGCGATTCCTGAACAGGTTGCGCACCCTACTTGTACTCGTTAATACAACGAGTTTATGTGGTTGTAGGAAAAATGAGTAACAGTAGTAGTACACCGCGTCACTACATGAACAACTCGCTAACCCCAATCACGGGACTGCTCTCCAACATCACCCAGGTTAACTTCAGCTTCTGTTTACTGCTATATATCAACCTCCAGTGTGTACTGCGACTGGTGCTGATGGTATCATGCTGCTGTGTTATTTATCACTGCATGTGTGGGACGGTAGTCCCTTCGCAGGTTTTCCCTCTCTGAGGGAGGTGTGGAGACACACCGAGGTGGGTTATGTGCGCAACCGCACGCTCGAGGGTCAACAAAGAAGAAACACCTCAGAGTCTGCCTCGAGGAGCCAGGATGATCTTGAAGTATTATAGTGATAAGGAGGCGGTACAATCTAGGGAATAGGGACTGGTATCCACACATGGACCACTTTTACAAGCCTGGCTGACCCCCGTGAGGAGACTTGCCCGTTTTCATTGCGTCTTACATGTATAGATACCACGTAGTCGTAGTCGTACATCCAAAACGTGTGTTTATATCACAGCACAAAGCGTCACTGCATGGACCACTTGTTCAACCCCCGCTTACCCCGATGACGGGACTGCCCCGTACTCGTAGTCGTACATACATGAAGTGTGTTTGGCTGTACGTATGAAAAAGAAATCGCATCACACAGCGTTACTGCATACGTCTAGACCTGAGTACTTGTACAATTCCCGCTTATACCCCGATGACGGGACTGCCCCGTACACGTACTCGTACATGCAAAAAGTGTGTTTGTACGCATGAAAAAGAAATCACAGCACACAGCAGTGTCACTGCGTAGACAACTAGTACAACATGCTTACCCCGACGACGGGACTGCCCTCCGTGACCACCAAGGCGAACTTGAGTTTGTTCAGGCTACGCGTCCCCAAGCACAGCTTCCACACCGTGTGGTAGTTCGACCACGCTGGTGTAGCACACACATGCTACAGCAAACGTTGCAGACAGGCACACAAGGTCAAATCATGTAAATTTCAATGTGCATCATTATTGGAAACAGGATTCGCTTGAGTTCACCAACACCCAAAACCGCATGCTGGTAGTCTATTGCGCACAACTTGCAGCACACTCAGCCAACACTCAACGCAGCACTACCGAAAATACAGGGTGTTGACATCTGGTGTCTTACCTATGTCGCACGGCGCTGAACACACTGACAACGGGAACAAACTCTCAACATCAGTAGTATAGTAGCTGACAGCAAACATCAAATTCCAACAACACGAAGAAATGGAACTCACGTTTCGTCAAGCTCTCAGCTCCTTCGTTAGAGACGCCGATCGAAGGTGAATTACAGGTGTCCGCGTCACACCAGTCACACACACGAGGGTTGTCGCCGCTTCCCCAGTGCTTCTTGTTAAGGTTACATGAAAAGCTTGGCACGTCGAAGGCTCGTCACTCCTGCAGGTGTCGCAGACAGCGTACTGGGAACTCCTGTTTTTCCTATTTCGTGCGATGAGGAAGCCGTCACAACCCTTGCTCGGGCACGGCCAATCAGGATTGCCAGAAGAAGCTGAGTCCCGTTCTTGCCCGAACAGCTTCCACACGCCTGATCCTGAACCTCCACCACCCCCACTGTTGGCGGAGCCTCCTCCCGCACTAGCCTTGGTCCGCTTCGCAATTTTCAACTTCAAATTGTTATTGCCGATCCGGCCAAATTTCAAATTCAAATTGTTTGCAGCCGTCAACGGCAATTCCCTCTCAACAGCCAGCAATTGGCCAACTTCAAAAGTAAAAGCACAAAAAAGAAGTTGCTGAAAAAGCAAAATAAAAATATCAGAGAGCAAGCAGTAAAGATCAGAGAATGAGAGCTAAGTAAGAATGAGACTAGGGAAAGCAAGGAAGGCAAGGAACTTCGGGACGGTTCTTTTCCCCAGCAACTAATTTTCTTTTCGACAATTACGGGCTGAGAAGGGCTGAGAGGGGGGAGGATATGCCGAGCGAGACCTCCGAGGGGGTCGAGGTCTAGGTATTTAAGTTTATTATTCCAGTCAAGCTTCGACACGTCGAGGCCGCGTCGTCGCTGTCTGTGCATGCGCGCGAAGCAAACGATACCTACCGGAGGCAATGCCGAAGGTAGAAAGGCGAAGTCTGTTTAGTATGCCATGAAGAGCGTACACAGGCTGCTAATTCAGGCTGCGATATAAGCCGGTGCAAGCCTCGCACATACATGCGTATTCGTACGTGCGTTGTACGGGGCCATGTCCCGTCTCTGGTGTGGCCCACGAAAAGCCGCATGCACGCGTACGGATTGCAACTAAAGATTACTACTATCGGTACTATACTGCACCTGCTACATACCAGGCTATATGGTAGGACAATATGTACTCTCCGTCCGTAATTCTGCATGCTGCTGAATTTATTCGTAAACCTTCCGCATGCTGTATGTCTCGAGTCACGAGGTGCCACATCGTCCGCGTATCCTACCAAACCGTAAAGATGTCGCCAGAATATAGTACTATACAGCAACCTTGCACTCGTTGCATAGACGACTACCACGGCCGTGCGTGACATTCTGGTGGACAGGGAAGCTAGTCAACACCCGTTTCACACTCGTAGTCGACACAAAAAGGGACATGGCGGCACAGAGCGGCTGTAATCCCTTGCGGCATCGCACCCAAAACTCTGTTTTCTTCCGTTTACATACGGTAGGGGTTTCCACAAAAATACCACGGGCTTCGCCCGCGAAATTAAATTATTAGAAGCAGGCCCGGTTTAGGGTCAGGCCCATAATGCCTTTTTTTTCCGTGTTTTATGCCCTATTTTTGGAAAAAGAATATGCCAGAAATCGTCGAATATGCCGTCAATTATGCCATAATTACGTGGATATGCCCCGCATATATGCTGCGTGAAACGGGTGTTTTCATGCTAGATTGTGCGTCCAGGGGCACCCAATGCTTGTGTTGCATGCTCTATTATTGCTCTCTATGTCGTTGACCTCTTAATTGATCACTTTTTGATCAAATGGCAAGCTGTAAAAAGTAAAAAGCGTGTTTTCTGTTTTTTCTGCTGTCAGCGCGGCATGGCAAGACTAAATGTATTTTTTGCATTTTTTGGTGCTCTCAGAGCGCAACGCGCAGCTGCGTTTTAGCTTTGTGGGGGCCAACCGCAAACATGAGGAAACATAAGGATATGAGGATGTCCCCGAGATGAGCAAAGAAAAGAAGAACCGCCAAACTTGCAAAAAATTCCACGATCCCAACGTCGCAAAATCAAGGGACCAAGGCACAGCACAGCCAAAACGCTGCCACCTCCCGCCGAAATCTACGCGTTCCCCAGCAACAGAAACAAGTACCAAATAAATGCATTGCAAAGTACAAATGGGTATCTGCAGTCTCTGCAAACGAATTTCGCCTAGAACGCCACATCCCCCCGTCCCCCCCACCACTTCGAAAAAACAGCAGTCTCCTACGAGCGTAGTTTGGATCCCCTGTTGTACTTGAGAAGAACTGCTGCGGCAAGCCCCCAATTCTGTCACTGTACGAGTTCTCCTGCCGATCGTCGAGAGCAGCGCGAAGGATAGAAAAAACCCTCTCTATGAAAGCGGAAGAGGGTTGGATCAGAGCTATGTCTTGGGCTACGTTGAACCACGCAGGAAGTTTTTCCTTGTTGTCGTCCCAGAAAGCCCACAATTGTCAAGTCGTATCCAGAGCTCGTTTGAGACGCTGCTGTGTTGTACACACCGTCAGCGATAGGGATATGCCCATCCCCGATGATTCTGGATACTGTATGCTCTTTTTGTCCATAATATATGCTTCAGCATTATGCTTATGCCCAAAAAAAAGGCCTGATTATGCCCAAAGAAATGCAGGCATTATGGGCCATAGCCTAGCCCGGTACATCCAAAATTAAACTCGAACGATCCCAAACCGCAAGACAGGGGGTTATAAATCTTGCGAGGGGGGCTTTTTGGTTGAAGTTTATCCTGTATCCTGCAAGCAGCAAGCCAGTTTTCATTGATAGCCCCCCACACCCCACCCGCCCCACACAACGATATCACCTCCCCCTCCAAGCAAACGCTCTACATCAATCACCACCCAGCCCTGTAGGGCACGGACACGAGGTAGATGCGGCTGCGCCACCATAGCTAGGCCGGGAGGGCCCTCTCTCGGTTGTGCTGTGGTGGGCTACTACTACCACAGCAGCTGCAGCTGCTGTGTCTTCTTCGCGTTTGTCGCCATACACACCCGTGCTCTTGTCTTTGGTTGTGTGTGTCGCCACACGCCCGCCCTTGTTTTACTCATCATCATGTATGTGTCTCGCGTTTTCCGTGTTACAATCGTGCGTAGCCGCGTCCTAGCGGCAGATGGCAACCACGTGTGAAAGGCCGCCGGACAGCAGCACGGGTGAAGTTCTGTGAGGGTGCGCGCACGTGCGTGCGCACACGGCGGTGGCACTACTCCAAAATGCATCTCGAGGACTGCTCACACACAAGACGAATGCCGTCTGTCCCCCAGTTTTTAGGACACAACACCCCGATCTAAGAAGAAGGCACATTGATTTCTGCTGTCACAGCAGTTATGCAAGAATGTTGCCGGAAATCTCCGCCAAGAATTTTCCCAGAAAGTCGTGGTGGGCATACTTATATATTGATGGAAAAAAAAAGGTTTCCAATTGCATTCCAGGCATTGTTCCTATCGGACCTGGAAGGCGTTATACACTCTCGATTTACTCTACAACCAACCTACTATTGTCGAACGATCCCAAACCGCAAGACAGGGGGTTATAAATCTTGCGAGGGGGGCTTTTTGGTTGAAGTTGATCCTGTATCCTGCAAGCAGCAAGCCAGTTTTCATTGATTGCCCCCCACACCCCACCCGCCCCACACAACGATATCACCTCCCCCTCCGAACGCTCTACATCAATCACCACCCAGCCCTGTAGGGCACGGACACGAGGTAGATGCGGCTGCGCCACCATAGCTAGGCCGGGAGGGCCCTCTCTCGGCTGTGCTGTGGTGGGCTACTACTACCACAGCAGCTGCAGCTGCTGTGTCTTCTTCGCGTTTTTCGCCATACACATCGGATGTATCCGTGCTCTTGTCTTTGGTTGTGTGTGTCGCCACATGCCCGCCCTTGTTTTACTCATCATCATGTATGTGTCTCGCGTTTTCCGTGTTACAATCGTGCGTAGCCGCGTCCTAGCGGCAGATGGCAACCACGTGTGAAAGGCTGCCGGACAGCAGCACGGGTGAAGTTCTGTGAGGGTGCGCGCACGTGCGTGCGCACACGGTGGCACTACTCCAAAATGCATCTCGAGGACTGCTCACACACAAGACGAATGCCGCCTGTCCCCCAGTTTTTAGGACACAACACCCCGATCTACGAAGAAGGCGCATTGATTTCTGCTGTCACAGCAGTTATGCAAGAATGTTGCCGGAAATTTCCGCGAAGAATTTTCCCAGAAATTCGTGGCGGGCATACTCACATAGTGATGAAAAAAAAAGGTTTCCAATTACATTGCAGGCATTGTTCCTATCGGACCTGGAAGGCGTTATACACTCTCGATTTACTCTACAACCACACATTTGTAATTAAACCCGAACGATCCCAAACCGCAATAATACAGGGGGTTATAAATCCTGCGAGGGGGGCTCTTTGGTTGAAGTTGATCCTTACTCCTGCAAGCAGCAAGCCAGTTTTCATTGATTGCCTCACCCACCCCACCCGCCCCACACAACGATATCACCTCCCCCTCCAAACGCTCTCCATCAATCACCACCCAGCCCTGTAGGGCACGGACACGAGGTAGATGAGGCTGCGCCACCATAGCTAGGCCGGGAGGGCCCTCTCTCGGCTGTGCTGTGGTGGGCTACTACTACTACAGCTGCTGCTGCTGTGTCTTCGCGTTTGTCGACATACACATCCGTGCTCTTGTCTTCGGTGGTGTGTGTCGCCACACGCCCGCCCTTGTTTTACTCATCAAGGCACGTACGAATGTGTCTCGCGTTTTCCGTTACAATCGTGCGCTGCCGCATCCTAGCGGCAGATGGCAACCACACCACATGTGAAAGGCTGCCGGACAGCATCACGGGTGAAGTTCTGTCAGGGGGCGCGCACGTGCGTGCGCACACGGTGACACTACTCCAATGCATCTCGAGGATTGCCCACACAAGATGCATGCCGTCTGTCCCCCAGTTTTAGGACACAGCATCCATCCCGATCTACGAAGAAGATTTCTGCTGTCACAGCAGTTATGCAAGAATGTTGCCGGAAATCTCCGCCAAGAATTTTCCCAGAAAGTCGTGGTGGGCATACTTATATATTGATGGAAAAAAAAAGGTTTCCAATTGCATTCCAGGCATTGTTCCTATCGGACCTGGAAGGCGTTATACACTCTCGATTTACTCTACAACCAACCTACTATTGTCGAACGATCCCAAACCGCAAGACAGGGGGTTATAAATCTTGCGAGGGGGGCTTTTTGGTTGAAGTTGATCCTGTATCCTGCAAGCAGCAAGCCAGTTTTCATTGATTGCCCCCCACACCCCACCCGTCCCACACAACGATATCACCTCCCCCTCCGAACGCTCTACATCGATCACCACCCAGCCCTGTAGGGCACGGACACGAGGTAGAATCTAGATGCGGCTGCGCCACCATAGCTAGGCCGGGAGGGCCCTCTCTCGGCTGTGCTGTGGTGGGCTACTACTACCACAGCAGCTGCAGCTGCTGTGTCTTCTTCGCGTTTTTCGCCATAGTACACATACATCCGTGCTCTTGTCTTTGGTTGTGTGTGTCGCCACACGCCCGCCCTTGTTTTACTCATCATCATGTATGTATCTCGCGTTTCCCGTGTTACAATCGTGCGTAGCCGCGTCCTAGCGGCAGATGACAACCACGTGTGAAAGGCTGCCGGACAGCAGCACGGGTGAAGTTCTGTGAGGGTGCGCGCACGTGCGTGCGCACACGGTGGCACTACTCCAAAATGCATCTCGAGGACTGCTTATACACAAGACGAATGAATGCCGTCTGTCCCCCAGTTTTTAGGACACAACACCCCGATCTACGAAGAAGGCGCATTGATTTCTGCTGTCACAGCAGTTATGCAAGAATGTTGCCGGAAATTTCCGCCAAGAATTTTCCCAGAAATTCGTGGTGGGCATACTTACATAGTGATGACAAAAAAGGTTTCCAATTACATTGCAGGCATTGTTCCTATCGGACCTGGAAGGCGTTATACACTCTCGATTTACTCTACAACCACCCTATGTTAAATTATCGAAATATATTATGGAGATATATGTGAAATTAATAGGTGGGGACACAGAGTGCCCCCTGCAGGTCTGCCAATTGAGCAGGTCTTCGGAGTACTCACTTTCGTTCCTTCGTAGAGATGTAGCTTTATTCGTTTTCACCAGAGCCCGGGATAGCTTCTGAGATCGGAGGCGCGTGCCTCCGATCTAATTCCTAACTTCCCCGAATATAAACCGCCAACCTTATCATACGAAACCCATTCAAATGATCTCAAATTCGGATACCTACAGGCCTTTCGAGGCCGTATCTTAACACTAGCCCACCCTGATGAGTCGCATATGCAGAAATATGGGAGATTCGGGGAAACTCCGGTTCTACGAGCTAGACCATGAGTCGAAGATGCGGCTCCTCAAAACCCACTCCCACACCTCTAACCGTCTGGCTACGGAGCCAGGAACACGCGAAGAAGAGCAGTAGAAAGAAAAGCAGACCCTACAGCAAGGCAATAGTCACCCATCAAAAACCTGCCGTATGCCGCCGGCGTGGCGGGGGGGCAGAAAAGGCTCTAGAACATGCCGCATGCCGCCGGTGTGGCGGGGGGGGGCAGGAAAGGCTCTACGGTAAACCAACCACAAAAAAGGTACTATGGCGAGGCGAGCCCTCGTCGATATAGAGGGGGACACAGGCGCTAACACAAGGGAGAAGTCATGCGAAAAACCTCCCGCGGGCCATCGGCAAGGCGGGGGGGTTAGACGGGGAAGCGACGAATACTCGGGATGGAAGGTGTCAACACCTACAGCCCCGCTAGGGGAGGAAGTGTTTAGACTAAAAAAAAAACAAAGCAGAACAAATACAACACACAAAACATAAAAGAAGACACACAGACCCGTACACTGGTCGCCCCCCCGGCTCTGGGCTGAGGAGGGCGTCGGCAGGGCGAAATTGAACAACGACAAAACGGCGACAGCCCTGCGCCTCAGATAGCGGCGTTCTACCCGAACCCTGACCCGGCACTGAGCAGGGGGTTCGGCAGGACAGAAAAAAAAATTGAAATAACCGCCCCAAAACTCGATGAAGACCCTCAGGACACTACGAACGACCCAAAGACAAAGACGCAAAACTCATACCTCAAAAAAATGAAGAACTATCGAGAATCGGTGGTGGCTTGGAAGTCAACTGGCCACGGCCGCGCCTCGAGATTCGTCTACGTTACGTTGGATTCCCCGAGGAAACGCACTGGCGATGTGAACTTGCAAGCACCAAGAGCCTCGTACGGCTCCCGTTGAAGTCGTGTAGCGCGCCGGGGGAAGAGGGAGTTTAATCGGTCCCGGGTCGTCCAGAAAGCGGACCAGGTATACCTTGTCCTCGGTAGTGCTCGCGCTGATTTTTCCTAGCCACCATAAACCATCGTCTCCCTTGTACCAAAAGTGGGCTCCCTTAGGAAGTACGGTGTCGTGGTAGCGACGGAGCCAATCGGTGCGGGAAACACAGGCGTAGCCCGGCGCTAGGAAACGTTCCCCGTTGTTGCGGGAGAGCTCACGCTGTGCCGCCCCGATCCGCATTCGGCGGTAAAGGCGGTTGGTTTGGCGGTGCTGGTCCGGGGTTCCGGCCCAATAACGCAAGATGTGGGAGCGGGAGAGGTGAAGGTCCATTTCCCGCTCCCAGGACGGTTCGGAGAGTCCCGCCCAATGCGTCTTGTATAGCACCGCGATGACGCCACCTCGCCCCCGTACCGACTGATGACCAGTGATCTGCTCCACCTCCAGCCGTTGGAGGGGAGTTGAAACGTCGTCTTGAGTGACGTGGTACGGCGGGGACTTCTTGGAAAACTTGTTGAGCACATACTGTGTCAGCCCCGCCGGTAGGTATTTGGGCATGTCCCCGCTGTCGTGGGGGTTGGCACAGGGTTTGCAGCGCTCAATAGCCACACGCCGACGAGCGTCCGAACCAGGCAGGTCGGAAGGGAGATCCAAATAAAGGAGGTTGCTCCCGAGCGGCGAGCCGTCCGGGGTCTCGGCGGCGGAGCAGGGACCGACGGCCAGGACCTTGTATGGGCCCGTCCAGTTAAGCGCGAGTTTGGCCTTGAGTACCTTGGCGTCGGTATTCGCTTTCACACCCTGGCGGATGGTAGAGGCAGAATTGTATACCCATGCCCAACCACCCACGGTGAAGTTAGGTGCTGGACGCAGCGCGTCAGCGAGGGCGGAGTTTCTGCGGTTAACACGGGAAACGGTGAGGGCGTGGTGTGCGCGGACAATGTCGTTCGCGCGCTTTTGCCGGTCGGTGGCCAAATCGCAATAGGCCAGGTGGTCACGGGCGAGACTCTGGTGTCCCACGACACCTTTGCGGTCGAAAATCGTCAGGGGGAGCCGTGGGAGTCTGCCCATGTGGACCTCGTTGGGCGCCAAACCCGTCGCCGCGCTGACAGAGTTGTTGTAAGCGAATTCGACGTGGGGCAGATGCGAGTCCCAGTCGTCTTGTCGCTCGTTGACGACCATAGCCAGCATTTGTGCCATAGTGTGATTTACCCGCTCAACGCCCCCGTTACAGTTGGGATGGTAGGAGCTTGTAGCAAGCTTGTGTACACCTAACAGCTGATATACAGCTTGTGAAAGCTTGGAGCAGAACTGCAGTCCGTTGTCCGAGAGTATGGTGCGCGGGCACCCCCACAAGGGGATGTATTGGTTCACCAAGATATTGGCTGTACCTTCCGCGGTGAACTCAGCGGCAGTGACGGGGAACATGTCGGCCCGACGACTGAAGCGATCGGTGAACAGCAGGATGTAGGTGTTGCCTCGCGGTGTGACCGGAAGGGGGCCGAAGTAGTCAACACTGACGGCGATACCTGGACCTTCCGGCAGAGGCATTGTGATGATGGGCCAGCGGACAGTCAGCCGTGGGGTTTTTCGCGCTTGGCACTTCAAGCAGTGGCGAAGCCACCACCGGGTACACACACTCATGCCAATCCACCAATAAAAACGCTCCAGCATGCGCAACGTGCGCGTGGTGCCAAGGTGGCAGGAGGCCGTCGAGTGGCAAGCTTGCATGATCCAAGGGCGCATGAGCAGGGGAACGTAGATGCGAACTGGCTCGTTGTTTAGCAAGCAAGCAGCTCGCCCCACAGAGTTCGGTTTGTCAGAGCTTGTTGGCGGGAGTGTCGGTTTACGGACGAGTAGGACAAAGTCGTCGTCGGTTGTATGTAGTCGACCCTTATCCGCCAGTTCCTGGATGTCTGAGAGAGAGGGACGCTTGGGCGAGGGGTAGCATGCCAAGAAGTCCGGTGGCAGGGCCGACGGCCGGCCGATAGAGATGTAACGTATCGTGGCGTGGCACGTCGGCTCTGCGTGTTGTTCGCGCTTCCAATCGGCATGTGAATAACGCGCGACGGAATCCGCGAATCGCAACTCAGCAGCGTCGCCGAGGGCATCCGCCCTTGTAAGTGTAGCCGGCGTTTCACCAGGAGGAGGCGTAAGCCGTAGGAGCGGAGTTCCCATAGGCTCTGCGTGGTCGTGGTCGGACGGAAGTGGTACCGTGCGGGCCGGCGGGTCGGCAAGAGTAGGGGTCGCGGCGACTGACGGAGCCGGCCGCGGCCGTCGGGCTCGCGGCGGAGTTGTAACTCGTCTGGGCGATGACTGGGGAACCCCGCCGGGCCCGAAGCCATAGTCGACAGCAGGGGGTGCCTTACCAGCTGCTGTTGCTGAACGCCGGCGCGTCCGAGTGGAGATGCGGTCCGAAAAGGGCGTCATCGTCTGGGGCGCCGGAGATCCAGGCGAGGTTGGGACCGACGCGGTCGGGCCCATGGGCTCGACGGGGTTTGTCCCTTGTACCGAACTCCGGGAAGGAGTCGGTTGGGCCACCGATGTCGTGACAGCCGGGGCTTCGGCGGAGTCCTCGTTGGTCACGATGGGTACAGCAAAAACCGAAGCGAAATTGTAGTCGGCTGTACGCGAGCCCCCGCCTCGGCCGGGCGAGCTATCGACGGTGGCGGTGGATGCAGGAACACGAGCGACGAATCTCCTGGAAGGAGTAGGAAGGTCGTCAAGCCTCATACGTGGCCCGTGTGTGCGAAAATCACAAAAGTCGGCGAGAGTGAGAGGAAGCCCACCCAAGGCATTACTTTCGGTGCGGGGCATTAGCCCACCCAAGCCGACACCCGGTATCGGAGAAGAAGGAGTGTACAGCCCGCAAGCCCGTATGAGGTATATACCACCATCCTCAACAGGGGTAAGGCTCGTCGAACCATTGCGGTCGTGTTCCGTGGCAGGCTCCGGCAAGCGAGACAGGAAGTCAGCGTTGCCGTTTGCGCTTCCTTTTCGGTATTCGAGGGTGTAATCGAATGCGGTGAGGAACTCGAGCCATCTCTGGACTCGGCCGTTGTGATTCCCCACTTTACCTATGTTTTCCAGAGCCTTGTGGTCTGAGAATATTCGGAACTTGGTGCCCCAAAGGTAGCCGCGGAGGCGCTTGAGAGCCCAGACGATGCTGCCAGCTTCCAAATCGAGAGGAGTCCAATGCCTTTCCGAGTCGAGCGTAGCTCGACTGATGTATGCGATGGGTTTTATGGAGCCGTCCGTCTGCTCCTGTTCGAGAGCGGCTCCGAACCCGTCGATGCAGGCATCGCAATACACGTGGAACGGGCGAGTGCCGTCGGCGACGGCGTCCCAATCAGGGAAAACGAGGACCGGCGGGGTCGTGAGCTCCGCCAAGATTTCTCTCACCAACTTCTCCATATCAGGCGTGAAGACAAACTTTACCCCCTTCCGAAGGAGTGCGTTAATAGGACGAAGTCTCTTCGATAAGTCGGGCAAAAATTTGCGGTAATAGTTGATACCACCCATGAGTGCGCGCACCTGCTTAACGTCAGTGGGCATCGGCATATTGGTCAATGCCGACACTTTTTCCGAATTTGGGCGTAGGCCTGCTGGAGAAATGGAGTGGCCTAGAAAGTTCGCATCGGTAGCGCCCAAACGCGCCTTCGAGGGGGAAAGCTTGAGATTGTGCTTTCGAAGGCGTTCGAAGAGAGAGCGAATCGTCCGAACATGCGTTACCGGGTCGGAGTCGAACACGATGACATCGTCGAGGTAAGCTGCCACCTGTGTCAAACCCTTGATCACCTCATTGATAACCTTTACGAACCACCCAGGCGAGGCGCTGCTGCCCTGGGGCATAACGAGCCATTCATAAAGGCCCGTGGGTGTGCAGAACGCTGTAAGGGGAACTGTGTCCTTGTGTGCCGTTATCTGGTGGAACGAGGACACCAAGTCGAACAGGGAAAACACCCGACCTGAGCCCAAGGAGTCCAGGACCTGGTCCACGCGCGGAATCGGCAGTTGACTGAGCTTGCTAATTTGGTTGAGTTTCTTGTAGTTCACCGTGATCCTCACACCGCCAGATTTCTTCGGGATGACCACCAGCGGGCTCGAGTACGGTGAGGTCGAGTGTTGAATCAGCCCAGCCGCGAGGTACTGGTTAAGGGTCGCGTCCACTTCTCTGGCCAGTATAGGGTTTATGCGATGGGGCCGTGAAGTGACCGGAGCGCTGCCCTCCGGAACCGAGATTTCAAAGGGCATTAGGGAGCATGACCCAAAATCCGTCTTCGAGGTGGAGAACACGTCAGAAAAGTCGCAGAGCACATCCCCCAGTTGCTCAATGGTCGGGGGGTCCCAACCAGGGTCGTGTAAGTCGAACGCAATCTCCCGCAGGTGCGGTGGGAGTCGGGCCCAGACGCGTAGGAATGCAGAACGTTGGACCGGGTTCAAACGTTCCATAAGCGTCGGCGAGGGCGACGGTACGGCGGGAACTAACTCCTCCGCGCCGGTCGGGCTCGCGACCGCAAAGACCTGGCTGTCCGAAGTCTGGCCAGGGTGGGGACCCGCAGCCTTGATAGGGTGTTGTAAGGCACCCAGCGGGATGCGCAAAAGTGGGGCGTCGGCGACCCCGATAAGGTCGCCTGGCTCGAGGTCCGCGACACCTATGACGGGAAGCACCTGTCGTCCTGAAGCAACAAAGTGTTTCTGTCCCGAAAGAACATCCGGCTGCGGCAGTATGTCGACAAGATAGTGTCCTGTGAGCGCAGGAGAGCCGTTACTGCGCACCAAGTTGACCTCGAGCAGTTGGGGCTCGTCCGACAAAGAGACGCCTGTAGAGCCATCATAGCGAAGGTGGAAAGCACCGTTCGATGCTGCGGGGTCGACGGCATAAGCCGCTACGCCTGCTGTGGCGTGGTGGGACAACGTCAGCTCGCCCAAAACCCGATTATCGAGAGGACGAGGGGGCAGGGCGCGGTATGAACGGGTGTTGAAGCGCATCCAACTGTCGCGGCCCAGCAAGACAGCGTGCTGCATGACCGAAGGAGGGACCACGCATGCCCACACCGCGAGAGAGCATGTTGGTTCTTTTTCGAGGAAGAATTGAACGCTCAGACGGATGTGGGTCGCGGTCCGTAAAGGGGCGGATTCGCCAAAGCCACCCCAGGAGCGAGGGCTGCTAGGCCGCTCGCACGTCGATGAGGCGGCGCCTACCGATAGCATACGATCCAACACGTCACGACGGATGAAGGTTTGGGGGGAGCCAGTGTCAAGCAGCGCTGTACATATGTAGGGCGCAATAGCGTCCCCTCCGCTATGTATTGCAATATCGGTAGTGAAAGAATCGTCGTCCAGCGTCACGGTACCCCCAACGAGGCAGGGGCCATGTTCTGGCAGTGCGCGGTCTGAGGCGCCGCGAGAAGCTACCGCCAAAACCTCCGGGCTTTGATCGGCGGGTGTACCCGAAAAATAGGCCGAAGGAGGGCCTTGGGCAGCGCCGACCACGGTCCCCAAACGCGACTGCTGAGCGGACGAAATTTCATGGATTCCAGCATTCCCGGTGGGCCTGCGGAATCGACGAGGGGAGGCCGGGTGTGGCGATCCGTCCTCGCAGTCGCGAATTGCTTCGCGAACGGCAGAGAGTGCCTCACCGAGCAAATTTTGTCCTCTCCACTTGTGTGGATCCTTGGCGTGGGGGTCGTCCGCCCGGAGACCTATACCCCACACAGTGTCTAGAGGACTGGCCTCTGCCAGAAATTTGTTGCCAGTGCTCAAAAGGTGATTTTTCATGGCTGGGTTCTGCGTAAATTTGGCATAGTTGCCAGATAACACGGCATTTTGCTTCTCCCTGTCCCAAACGGCGGCGTCAAAATTGCGCACGCCTCGACCGACGCGTTTGTGTGTGCTGGGGTCAGACGATGACATGATGAGCTCCACTGCGCGATGGTCTTTAAAAAGCCGAGCCTTTTCAGCCATCATAAACTGCTCCGCGCAAGAATATGAGACGTCGTCGACGACAAACGACGAAGGAGACCACTGCGAGAAAAAGGACGGCGGTTGCCAGAACAACACTACTTTGTCTGTAGAGTATTCGAGGGAAGGGTCAAAAGTCGACGGTGCCAACCCGTCGGAGGCCGTGTTAGGCATATGAGCTTGTAATGTCCCCGTCTGGGGACACCAGTCTCTGGCACTTTGGGCCTGCAGCGTCCCCGTCTGAGGACGCCCGGCCTCGGGAGCACGGCGCGAGCCCGAACCCACGGGTGGTCGCGTCGTGGCCTTGTCGCTCTTTGGCGTAAAATCGCAAGGAACTGCTCTCACTGCACCCGAAGGGACAGGGGGCTCGGAGCTGTTACTGCTTGACGAGAGGCGCGATTCTTCCGTATCTTCACGGGAATAGCGTCCAGCTGATCGGGCTGGAGGCCGTGGCGTCACCACTGGCCCGTTGCGCAGTGTCGGATCTATATCCTGTGCCACTGGGGCAGACGTAGCCTGATGCACGTGGGTTAGCGTGCTTAAAGACGGAGCAGGGCCCGTAGACCCTGTGGGCGTCTTCGAGAGCGGGGCTCGGGCAAGTGGAAATAAATTCTTCGCCCGAGAGGGCTCCTTCCCGTTAGCCCTCTTGGAGGAGAGAGACGAGGTAGCTAAGCTTGTCGGCTCCTCCTTGATGGGAAAAAGGATAGAGCGCCCACTACTATCGCGAGGAGACACCGACTCAAATCTTGGAAAAGATCTCGGTGCATATGGGTTGGCTTTCCCACACCTCAAGCCAACCGCCGCTTTACGGTCAGAAAGAGGCGGAGACGAACCCGTTCGCGTATGGGGGCGACGCGTCGTCGCCGCAGTTGTCTTGCTGCGCGACGCGTGCCTGAGGGGAGCGTGCAAGGTGCAGGCTCCTGAGTCATGGTTAAGGGGGGCAGCGTTAGGGGCGCGTGCCTCCGTTGTCGAGCTTGAGCCACGGCAGGGGTTAACGGCGTTGGAAGCACTGGTCCCCATTGCCGAACTCGGACCATGATCGAGGGGGGCGTCACTGTGGGCGCGCACCCCCTTCGTAGAAAATGTAGCCTGGCTGGGGGGGGGCATACTGGGAGCCCTGGTCCCCACCGCCGGCACTGTGCCCTGAAAGTCATCAGGCGACGTAGGAGCCCTTGGGCTCTTGACAGAAGTAATTTGTGCCGCGCCACGTGTAAGGCGAACGACAGGCACACGAGCATCTTGTGAAATCAAAGGAAGTGTCCCCGACAGTGCCGTCGGCGTACGGGTCGGGTGTGCCGTACCGCCGTCGCCCTGTCAGTTGCCAGTGCGAAAGGTACCTGGTTGGCGCGCGTTGGGGTTTCCGCTCGGATTGTGGGTTGCCCCGAAACGTTTCCCCGGAGCAGACACGGAAGCCGAGGAGGCTGGTGAGGGCGGGACAGAACCTTGTTGGCCAGGCGTGTATGTGCTGTTGTTGTTACCGCTGTGGCTGTTTGTCTGACCCTGGTCCCGTGGGTACCCTCGTGATTGGTTTGAACGATTTCGGCGATTTTTGTTGTACGTTTGCGAGCGAGAAGAGCGTCCGTCGCGGCGGTAGCTAACCATACGTGCTTGCCACCGTCGGAAAACGTCATCATCGCCAAGTTGGCCAAGTTCAGGGTTTAGACAGCCGCTGGCGTTGATAAAGGGATGCCTACAGTTGCGTAAGGAATGAGTGTCTTCGTGACAGTTGAGGCAATGACCCCTGTTTTCTCGGAGAGCCGCGGCGCGGGCAGAGGGCGTGAGGAGGCCGCTCCAGAGGGGAGGGTCGTCGGTCTTAAACGAGGCACTAACAGCGAAAACTTCTGCATAGTGTTGTTCTTCTAGGGGCCAGCAGTTGGACATTTTGTCGAGCCAGGGGTCGGTGGAAGCAACAATCGGCATGACAATCGGATTATGGCTCGAACCCGTCTGCCAAGAAGGCGACTGAGACAGCACTCGGCCCTGGCCGCGCCCATGAACGGCGGGCCGGGGCCCCGACGGGGCGGATGACCGCGATCCCGTCGAAGAAACAGGTAGAGAAAAATGTTTTTCGCCGTTGACGGCAGGTGTCTTATTATGCGCCAAGTCACTGAACGCTTTCCACATGGCATCTAACGAGGCGTATGGCCGTGGGTCCGTAGCCTTCGAGCCAGGGTATAACGTAGGCATAAGCGTCGGAAACTGCTCGTTGACCGCCATCCTAACCACCTCCAGCACGACATCCGTCCCCGGGGACAAAACACGCTCACTCCCCGTGACTGCCGATACTAGCACACGGAACTCCCGACTGAAATCAGAAAAAGGCGTGCCGTTACACACTCCAAAAGTATGCAACTTAGTGTAGCCTTCGCCCGTGTCGACCCGGTCAAAGTGTGTCACGAGCAGGCGTAGCAGGAGGGTGAGAGCCTCGGGCCCAGATGCTCCTCCGTCCAACGCTCTTGACACCTCCTGCCAGCTACCACGGTCACCTCGCCGTGGTCCGTGTTGGAGCTCGAAGACGAGCGGGAGGACGTTGACGACCCGTCCCACGCTGAGGGCCCTCGTGTGCTGTTTCGCCGTCCTCCGGTGCCTCCTCCCGAGCTGCGACCGCCGCCCCGGTTGGTTCGGGCCTGGTTGCTTCCTTGGCGGCGCTGTGGGCCACCACCAGTACCCGACGCTCCTCCCGCGCTTCCACCACCGTTGCCACCACCGCGACGGTTGTGGTGGCCACCACTCCCACCGTTTTCCCCGTTTCCCCCACTCTGGCCGCCACCACCCCCGGAGTTGCCACCTCCACGGTTGCGGTCCCCCCGATCACGGCTGCCACCGCGCCGCTGTTTGGTGGAGCGCCTTCCTTCCAGCGCTTCCTTTGGAGTCGGCCACAGGACTGGGTCAGGGGCGTCGTCGTGGGCCAATCTTAAGGCTTTGACCAAAGCGAGGGTAGGTGCTCGCCTCATCTGCCCGAAGGCGGACGAGTTGTCCCGGCGAGCCCAGACTGCTCCGACCGAGAGGTCTTCCGCCTTGAACGACGACCGTCGCTCTGAAGTTAGAAGGGCCTTGGCCGCTGCTATCACCGCCTCCGCCAGATGCGCCGAGAACTCGACCCTCGGCGTGGTAGCCATGTATTGGACGCTGCCAGACATGAAAACGTCGTCCCCGGGTCGTGTATCTTGGGAGGCAACACTCAGCGGGCGAGCCGAGGAAGGAGCAGCTCTCGCCGGAGTCGATGTAGCTGAGAGGGCAACGGCTCGGCGTGCCCTCTCGACCGCCCGGGATGCCTCACGAGCAGCGGCTCTCGCCTGGTCGATGGCGTGATCATCACGGCGTCGACGTTCGTCGTCTAACCGTTTGCGTTCCTCTCGTCGAAGCAGGGTCGCGTTGGCTTCGTCGAGAGCTTTTTGGGCCCGAGAAATTTCAGACTCTGAGTCTGAGGGGGCAGCATGGGAGCGCTGGTCTCCGTAGCTCTGGGGAAGGCGCTCTGTCGAGCGCGGAGAGGTCTGATGTCGACGGTGGTGCTCTGAGGACAGCTGGAGATGCTCCCTCGAGGCTGGGGATATTTGTCGTCGTGATGTCTCCGCGCCCGGTAGGAGTTTTTCCGCCTCGTCGACCGGCGAGTCGGGGTGGTCGGACGGTGTGCCGTGTTGTTGACTGGTGTTGGAGTCACTATCGACGTCCAGGTTTTCGGCGCGTCCACCTCGTCTTGATTCGCGGGACCTCGAGCGTTCCCGTCCTTCTCCCTGGGCCTCCTGGATGGGGCGCGCGGAGGACCGCAGCCTGCCCGAGTAGCCCCCATCTTCGCTGGTGGACATGGTGCCTAGGAGCAGTGAAGGGGGGGGATACGAACGACGCGTGAAGAAGCTATGGAGACAGATAAATTGTTGTGGTGTTCCTGCTCCAAGGGGCGGTATATCTGTGTTTCAGCAAACAGCAACAATATGGGCCTTAAAGCCGTCCAGCCTTAGTGATGGTAGCAGCCACGTCAACTAGCCGTATAAGAGGAGTACAGCAGTAACAAGGTACCAATCATCATAACCGCAACATAAGAGCAGCGCCCAGTCTGACCGTAGGGTATATGGGTAACGCCCGCACGAACCGCAGCACAAGGAGCCAAAACTGGGCAGCACTGACCCCAACCGCAGTGCAGGGGGTGCAACACAGTAAGGGTACGTCTGCAGCCATCGCACTTAAACAGGCATCATTCGACCTAGGCTGGGGGAGGTAGCACAGGAGAGCGTCGCCCAAAACGCCCACGCTCATCGGACCAAAACGGGCAGCATTTACCCTAGTTGTAGTGTAGGGGTTATCATAAAAAGGGTTCGCCCAACACGCCGACGCTCATCGCACCAAAACGGGCAGCATTTACCCTAGGTGTAGTGTAGGGGTGGAGCACAGTGAAAGATCGCCCAACACGCTGACACTCATCGCACCAAAACGGGCAGCATTTACCCTAGGTGTAGTGTAGGGGGGGGAGCACAGTGAAAGGTCACCCAACACGCTGACACTCGTCGCACCAAAACAGGCAGCATTTACCCTAGGTGTAGTGTAGGGGTGGAAGCACAGTGAAAGATCGCCCAACACGCTGACACTCATCGCACCAAAACGGGCAGCATTTACCCTAGGTGTAGTGTAGGGGGGGGAGCACAGTGTAAGATCGCCCAACACGCTGACACTCATCGCACCAAAACGGGCAGCATTTACCCTAGGTGTAGTGTAGGGGTGGAAGCACAGTGTAAGATCGCCCAACACGCTGACACTCATCGCACCAAAACGGGCAGCATTTACCCTAGGTGTAGTGTAGGGGGGGGAGCACAGTGAAAGATCGCCCAACACGCTGACACTCGTCGCACCAAAACGGGCAGCATTTAACCTAGGTGTAGTGTAGGGGTGGAAGCAGAGTGTAAGATCGCCCAACACGCTGACACTCATCGCACCAAAACGGGCAGCATTTAACCTAGGTGTAGTGTAGGGGTGGAGCACAGTGTAAGATCGCCCAACACGCTGACACTCATCGCACCAAAACGGGCAGCATTTACCCTACGTGTAGTGTAGGGGGGGGAGCACAGTGAAAGGTCACCCAACACGCTGACACTCGTCGGCACCAAAACAGGCAGCATTTACCCTAGGTGTAGTGTAGGGGTGGAAGCACAGTGAAAGATCGCCCAACACGCTGACACTCATCGCACCAAAACGGGCAGCATTTACCCTAGGTGTAGTGTAGGGGGGGGAGCACAGTGTAAGATCGCCCAACACGCTGACACTCATCGCACCAAAACGGGCAGCATTTACCCTAGGTGTAGTGTAGGGGGGGGAGCACAGTGTAAGATCACCCAACACGCTGACACTCGTCGGCACCAAAACAGGCAGCATTTACCCTAGGTGTAGTGTAGGGGTGGAAGCACAGTGAAAGATCGCCCAACACGCTGACACTCATCGCACCAAAACGGGCAGCATTTACCCTAGGTGTAGTGTAGGGGGGGGGGCACAGTGTAAGATCGCCCAACACGCTGACACTCATCGCACCAAAACGGGCAGCATTTACCCTAGGTGTAGTGTAGGGGGGGGAGCACAGTGTAAGATCGCCCAACACGCTGACACTCATCGCACCAAAACGGGCAGCATTTAACCTAGGTGTAGTGTAGGGGTGGAAGCACAGTGTAAGATCGCCCAACACGCTGACACTCATCGCACCAAAACGGGCAGCATTTACCCTAGGTGTAGTGTAGGGGTGGAAGCACAGTGAAAGATCGCCCAACACGCTGACACTCATCGCACCAAAACGGGCAGCATTTACCCTAGGTGTAGTGTAGGGGGGGAAGCACAGTGAAAGATCGCCCAACACGCAGACACTCATCGCACCAAAACGGGCAGCATTTACCCTAGGTGTAGTGTAGGGGGGGGAACACAGTGAAAGATCGCGCAGCCAACCGTATAAAAATGGGCAGCATCTGCCCCCACAGTAGTGTAGTGGGGGGTAGGACAGTATGCGTTCGCGCACCAACCGTATATTAAAAAAAAAACGGGCAGTATAACCCCCCCAACGAAGTAGTTTCCCCCGACCGCACTAAAGGGGGACGGTCGCGCCTGCAGTAGTGCTGATTGCTGCAGTATCACTGCTGTGTTAACAGGTAACGGTAATTTCAACCGCACCAAGATGGGTAGTGTAGTACCAACACCAGCTGTAGAAAAATGTGCACGCCCACAGTCAAATAGAAAGGCTGTTTGCCCCCAAAAGTACCGCATTAAACGGGCTGTTCTCCACTGCACTAGTAAAAACTGTGAAGCGCAGTATCTCCGCGAACTGTGTAGTAAGCGCTCTGTAACGGGCAGTAGCTGTCCGAACATGTGCAGAGAAGAAGAAAAAAAAAAAATTCCAGCGTAGACCCTAGCAATATCGTGAAGGGCAGCACATGTACGGGCAGGAAGACGGCCTAACGCCCGTACAGCTGAAAAAAATCCGTACCCGCTCCCACCGATAAAGGGACAGTTACGTTGACAGCAGTGCGGAGTGCCGCACGGTCACAGCTGTGCATACACAGAAAGTGGTATTATAGTCCCCGCGTGCCCATGAATGGGAGAATATAGGGCATCGCACACACCAACAGTAGTCTTGCCCAAAAAAAAGCCAGCACAGAGTTTCAGCGTTCACTAGGTTCAAGTTCTAGTCACGGAGGGGCCAGGACGAAAAAAAACAACCTCTCGAATCGAACTTGCAAGGAGCACTCGCACAGCAGTGGGGGGTGTCAGAGCTGCGGTGCTGTAACTGTGGACGCTGGGGCAGTGAAGGGTCGAGCTATGTGGTGTATGAGCAGGAGCAAAGTAGGCGGCTTGGCTGCTGTACAGTGACTTCTACAGCAGAGAATCCGGCGGTATATGGCAGGCATTGACAGCGAGCCCATTGTGCTGCACTGTAGTTGGCACCTCTGCAAAAATGATGGTGGTTGAAGCTACGCGACGGACAGCAGTAGTGGAACGCTGTTGATCGAGAAAGATCGGAGAGGGGTCCGAGGTGCCAAATTCGTAGCTTGTACTAATTTCGGCAGAAAGGGGGCACCAGGGCAGCTGCTTGTTCGACGCGCAAGAATGATCGACGTACATACTGAAACCCATATGATAACGCGTGTACTGGAAAATTCGCCAAACGAAAAAGCTCAAACATTCCACGAGCACCGCCTGTTTCTTCCCAGGTAGATCACAAAGGAAGGAGCCCCGACATGAGCTCCTAGAGCACGGTGCCCGTAGTCCAAGGGGGTCCCGCGAAGGACGGTCTGGCACCGACAGCAAGGATGTGCTGGGCGATGGGCTCTCTCAGCGAGCGAAGTCCCCTTCGAATGTCATTCGAAGGGTTGGTCCCAGTATGCTTGTCCGTGGCATGTCGTGCATATGCCTCCGAGCCCCAAAGCGCGAAAAAAAAAGTACGAGTCGATGGCCGATCTTGGGGCTTGTGCTGGCAACTCGCGGATGTGCTGTGCAACATGCTGGCAGAGCGCGGAGCAAACAAGTCTGATGGGTGGGGCTCGGGCAGTTCCACTGCTGAGTGGTCTATGACCAGCTGGCGGTGAACTGATGCGGCCAAAGGCCGGGACGAGGGGTGTGCTCCGAAGAGCAGTGTCGTCCGCCCGTACTCGGAAAGTGTCCTCTGTGTGGTGCGTGCCCAGCAACCAACAGGAGGGACCAAAATTCGAGACGAGGAATGTGCTCCGCAGAGCAGTGTCGTCCGCACGTACTTGGAAGGTGTCGTCCGTGTGGTACGTGCGCGGCGACCAACAGGAGGGGCCCCTGCCATCTCACTGCTGTTGTGGTCGCCGTTGTAGGAGGAAGGGCGCTCCCTCCATTGAGAAGCCACCCGAGAAGGAACAGGGGTTGTGGGCTCGATGGAAAGCAAAAGCAAAATCGCTACGAAAAAAAAATCGGAGAAACCGGAAGAACGCTGCCACAATAGCACATCAAGCTCGACGACGCCACTTGTGAAATTAATAGGTGGGGACACAGAGTGCCCCCTGCAGGTCTGCCAATTGAGCAGGTCTTCGGAGTACTCACTTTCGTTCCTTCGTAGAGATGTAGCTTTATTCGTTTTCACCAGAGCCCGGGATAGCTTCTGAGATCGGAGGCGCGTGCCTCCGATCTAATTCCTAACTTCCCCGAATATAAACCGCCAACCTTATCATACGAAACCCATTCAAATGATCTCAAATTCGGATACCTACAGGCCTTTCGAGGCCGTATCTTAACATATATATATGGAGTTCCTTGTTATGTATTGACATTGTCGATGTCTTGGACCAGAACCAATTGCT
Source organism: Undaria pinnatifida (assembly GCA_012845835.1). Classification (NCBI taxonomy): domain Eukaryota; class Phaeophyceae; order Laminariales; family Alariaceae; genus Undaria; species Undaria pinnatifida. Next base: position 12,054,699 of record JABAKD010000023.1, on the reverse strand, counting down.
GATTAAACTCGAACGATCCCAAACCGCAAGACAGGGGGTTATAAATCTTGCGAGGGGGGCTTTTTGGTTGAAGTTGATCCTGTATCCTGCAAGCTGCAAGCCAGTTGTCATTGATTGCCCCCCACACCCCACCCGCCCCACACAACGATATCACCTCCCCCTCCAAACGGTCTACATCAATCACCACCCAGCCCTGTAGGGCACGGACACGAGGTAGATGCGGCTGCGCCACCATAGCTAGGCCGGGAGGGCCCTCTCTCGGCTGTGCTGTGGTGGGCTACTACTACCACAGCAGCTGCAGCTGCTGTGTCTTCTTCCCGTTTGTCGCCATACACATCCGTGCTCTTGTCTTTGGTTGTGTGTGTCGCCACACGCCCGCCCTTGTTTTACTCATCATCATGTATGTGTCTCGCGTTTTCCGTGACAATCGTGCGCTGCCGCGTCCAAGCGGCAGATGGCAACCACGTGTGAAAGGCTGCCGGACAGCAGCACGGGTAAAGTTCTGTGAGGGGGCGCGCACGTGCGTGCGCACACGGTGACAGTACTCCAATGCCCAATGCATCATCTCGAGGATTGCCCACACAAGATGCATGCCGTCTGTCCCCCAGTTTTAGGACACAGCATCCCGATCTACGAAGAAGGCGATTTCTGTTGTCACAGCAGTTATGCAAGAATGTTGCCGGAAATTTCCGCCAAGAATTTTCCCAGAAATTCGTGGTGGGCATACTTTTATAGTGATGGAAAAAAAAAGGTTTCCAATTACACTGCAGGCATTGTTCCTATCGGACCTGGAAGGCGTTATACACTCTCGATTTACTATATTAAACTCGAACGATCCCAAACCGCAACACAGGGGGTTATAAATCCTGCGAGGGGGGCTCTTTGGTTGAAGTTGATCCTTAATCCTGCAAGCAGCAAGCCAGTTTTCATTGATTGCCTCACCCACCCCACCGGCCCCACACAACGATATATATCACCTCCCCCTCCAAACGCTCTCCATCAATCACCACCCAGCCCTGTAGGGCACGGACACAAGGTAGATGAGGCCGCGCCACCATAGCCAGGCCAGGAGGGCCCTCTCTCGGCTGTGCTGTGGTGGGCTACTACTACTACAGCTGCTGCTGCTGTGTCTTCGCGTTTGTCGACATACACATACATCCGTGCTCTTGTCTTCGGTTGTGTGTGTCGCCACACGCCCGCCCTTGTTTTACTCATTATGTACGAATGTGTCTCGCGTTTTCCGTGACAATCGTGCGCTGCCGCGTCCTAGCGGCAGATGGCAACCACGTGTGAAAGGCTGCCGGACAGCAGCACGGGTGAAGTTCTGTGAGGGGGCGCGCACGTGCGTGCGCACACGGTGACACTACTCCAATGCCCAATGCATCTCGAGGATTGCCCACACAAGATGCATGCCGTCTGTCCCCCAGTTTTAGGACACAGCATCCCGATCTACGAAGAAGGCGCATTGATTTCTGCTGTCACAGCAGTTATGCAAGAATGTTGCCGGAAATCTCCGCCAAGAATTTTCCCAGAAATTCGTGGTGGGCATACTTATATAGTGATGGAAAAAAAAAAGGTTTCCAATTACATTGCAAGCATTGTTCCTATCGGACCTGGAAGGCGTTATACACTCTCGATTTACTCTACAACCACCCTATGTAATAGAGTGTCGGTTTTAACCTGAAACTCGGTGCCGTGCGCGCGACTTCGCAGTTGGAAGAGTAACCGAACCTGCTCGCCGTACAGTGTACAGCAGCAGTGCATCAGAGTAGTATATACAAGGGCTCCGCTCCAGTAAGCGCGTTAAGCGCTCATGAGAATATAGAACACCTAGGAGAACGTTCCTTGTACGTTCCATAGGTAAAGGTCCAGAAGAGAGCACAGCAGCAATGCTGGAGGGTGAAGCGAACTCTGTTAGCCTCACCCCACCCCCATGCTCTCACGCCTTCAGTTCACCTTTCCTGTCTCCTTCGAGCTTCTCACAGCTACACGCCAGTAATAAGAAATCATCAAAGAAGAACCGGTGCTGTCTCCAAGCGAAGCTGATACCCCTGCGTCCCTTCCCTCCCAACATCCGGCACCACGACTCCTTTACACCTATCTATATCATTTCATTAAACCCGAACGATCCCAAACCGCAATACAGGGGGTTATAAATCCTGCGAGGGGGGCTCTTTGGTTGAAGTTGATCCTTAATCCTGCAAGCAGCAAGCCAGTTTTCATTGATTGCCTCACCCACCCCACCGGCCCCACACAACGATATCACCTCCCCCTCCAAACGCTCTCCATCAATCACCACCCAGCCCTGTAGGGCACGGACACGAGGTAGACGAGGCTGCGCCACCATAGCTAGGCCAGGAGGGCCCTCTCTCGGCTGTGCTGTGGTGGGCTACTACTACTACAGCTGCTGCTGCTGTGTCTTCGCGTTTGTCGACATACACATCCGTGCTCCTTGTCTTCGGTTGTGTGTGTCGCCACACGCCCGCGCCCTTGTTTTACTCATCATGTACGAATGTGTCTCGCGTTTTCCGTGACAATCGTCCGCTGCCGCGTCCAAGCGGCAGATGGCAACCACGTGTGAAAGGCTGCCGGACAGCAGCACGGGTGAAGTTCTGTGAGGGGGCGCGCACGTGCGTGCGCACACGGTGACACTACTCCAATGCCCAATGCATCATCTCGAGGATTGCCCACACAAGATGCATGCCGTCTGTCCCCCAGTTTTAGGACACAGCATCCCGATCTACGAAGAAGGCGCATTGATTTCTGTTGTCACAGCAGTTATGCAAGAATGTTGCCGGAAATTTCCGCCAAGAATTTTCCCAGAAATTCGTGGTGGGCATACTTACATAGTAAGATGGAAAAAAAAAGGTTTCCAATTACATTGCAGGCATTGTTCCTATCGGACCTGGAAGGCGTTATTTTTCTCTACAACCACCCCATGTTTCGCTCAACTTTTTTTCGCCCTTCGCGCGATTTACGAAAGTGTCCCTATGTATAGGATCCGTGCCCCAAACTCCATGCCACCTCCAAGTTGCAGGGTGCTGTGCTCAAAGCTCATAGCAGGGCCAGTAGAGCTTCTACATCCTTAACATCCAGCTGGTGCCTTATGCTTGAGATTCAGGAGATATCAGGAGGGCGTGATCTTGATTGAAATGGCGACGTTATTGCGGCTGGGAGCGGAGCTGCTTGTGGCGACAGTCCTGTTCTTGGCGACGGCAGGAGCTGCCTCGAGGAGCTTGCCACAGAGAGGGGCTGTTGTCTCAAGGAGAAGCGAAGCAACACTTGTGCGGGAGGATTCCCCTTGGGCCGGCAGCGGCCGTCGGACTATAACAGGTAAGAGCGAGAGAGAGAGAAGGCAGCTGTTGTGTTTTCTTCGTAAGAACGGCTGTAGTCTTCAACAAGTGTTGTCGAGGCCTGCGCTGCTTGCTGGCTGGCTTGCGTGCGTGCTTGCGTGTGCTTGTGCTCGCTAGCTTGTGCCGGCATGTGCGTGCTTGCTTTGCTAGCCATTAATCGTGCTTCCTTGTGCTTGCTTGTGCATGAATGGCTTCTTGCAGCAGGTTAGAGAGAGGGACAGAGAGGGGGGGGAGCGGAGGGGGACTAGATCTGCACAAACAGCAGTCAAGGATAGCCGAGAGTAGCATAGAGATGAGGCACTTTTAGTGATTTTCTACCCACGTAAAGCACGGCTCATTGTTGATGTGGCACTGCAGTAGATTCTAATCCTTGCTTGTGCCTGCGGGTAACAGAGAGGGGAGAGTGGGTTGGAGTGTCTATAGCTGTACAGCATGAGCCGAGGATAGGCCGTTTCTGTGGTTTGGATCTACATAAGAACGGCGTGTTGTTGAGGTCTGCCTATTAATAGCATCTGGTACCCGCAGGGTAAGTCCTTGTTTGTTACTTGCTTGCAATTTGCAGCAGGTTACAGAGAAGCAGGGTAGGGGGGCGCGGATGTCTAGATGCAGTCAAGGGTAGACGGCTGTAGAGTACTATTGTACTGCAACACTACTTACCTGGTGATTGTTGTTGTTGTTGTTCTCACATTAAGTTGCATAATCAAGTCCGTGGTCACAGGACAGGCTCCAGTCACTCTGGAGCTGAGGAATACCCCAGGGAAAAACAAAAACAAACCAAAGGTGGCACACACATATGTATACTTCGTTCCCCCTTGCCGCCTCGGCAAGGCATGCTGCGAGGCATGCCCTAGCAGGCTTGTAGCGAGAGTGGGGGGGTCTTTCTGGCGGGTGTAAGGCCGGACTCACCCTCAAGGAGTGATACCTTCTTGCTGCTGCGTGTGGCCGCGAGGCTTAGGCGTGGCGGTAGAGTTGGGTCGTACGTGGTGCGTTAGGCATGGTCACCTACGATTCGCGCGTCTTTTTAGGCAGCAGCGGCGGAGCAGCAATGCTTAATCGGGATGCTCGTGCGCGGAGGCAGGCGCCACCACGAGCCACGCTACGGCGCAGTCTCGGTTTGCGTGGAGGGAACTGCGTCGGCAGGAGGCTGGATTCGACGAAGGAGGAGGGCGACTGGCCGTCGACGGGCGGGGAAGAGACGGATTGAACTCTCCCTGAACGAGAATTTTGTTTTTCAGATCAGCACCGCAAACTGCGTGGAGCATTTTGTTTTTTTTGGACGGGGGAGAAGGGGAACCGACTGGAATTGAGTATGAACGAGAGCAAGTGCGAAGGAGCTGGCCGAGTGAGCTAAGGCGATGAGGCGGCCACGGAGAACCACAGCAGGAGGACGGCACACGGAGACCCACGACCGGCACGCACATCATCATCATGAGAGCAGCGATCGTCTTCTTTTCAAGGGTTATTTTTACGAGGCAGTAGTACAATATGTTACTTACGTCTCTGATTTTTGTAGAGTTTGTAGAAGAGTTGTATACCCTTCACGGGGAACGACCCGCCGCAATTTTCAATTTTCAGGCACGGGCGTCGTAGCTGCGCTGCAACCTGTCAAATAACTCGGAAAGGAGGGGCGATCATTGATATCTGTACGGTGGTTTTTGGTTCCATTGCTCTTGTTTCACTGCATGCCCGCTGGTCGTCACTCTGACAGCACTCCAGACAGCAGGCGCGTTCGTCTATACTCACGATTACCGTGCGGTTCGTACGGTGCAGGCAGCCCAACCGCTGTAGTTTGTAGCCGCGAGTTGGTTAGTTGTGGGGACGGGGGGACTCTATGCTGTAGTTGAGTGGATACCCGCGACTATGTGAGTTCAGTTGGCACATTTGACCTTTTCACTTGTGCGCCTTTTTCCGTATCGTGCGTTTTTAGGCGGGAAAGCGTAGTATTTCCCTGACAAATTTTGATTTCACTTGGTTTTTCGGATCTTCCTAGAGCTCCAGCACCTTTGTGTGACCACGGACTCTAGATGTTTGACAAGAGTTAATGTGGAAAAACAACAACAACGTATCGACTAGTCTAATTGTGATTTTTTTTTGCTTTCGATCATATCTCTTCGTGCACGCACTTTTAGCCCGCGCGCCCCTAGGTGTCGACACATATCTGCAGCGCGGTCACTTTGCGCGAGGTTTGAGCGCGATCCGTGCAGTGTGTCGTGCGTGGCAAGCGTTTGAAGTTTCGATTTTGTTTTTTTTCGGCGGTATCGAATAAGAAAAATTCCCGGGGTTTCGCATATTTTCGTTCTGGTTCTGGTTCTGGTTCTGGTAACTAATTCCCGGAAGAGTTTTTTTTTTTTTCACGTACGTAAAGTTTTTTTCCCGGTTTCTTCGTGCGGCGTTCACCTTGAGGATGACATCTCCAAACGTTGGGGTGCACGCGCCCCCTGCTCGCTACAAAAACAAAGCCCCGAGACAGACGCAGACAGGTTCAACACGCTACACCCTCCGCGACAACTTGGACGCAGTCAAAGACCGACCGCAGACCCGCGACAACTTCGACGCAGTCAACGACCGACCGCAGTCAACGACGGACCATGGCCGAAGCTGCTGGCGAAGTTCCAGGTACACCTCGTGACAACAGAAACAGCACCCCTCTGGCCGAGAACTGTCCTCGGTGCGCTGTCCAGCTCATCCTGCTGGAAAGCAACCACCCGAACCGGGCCGACTACCTGGGCTGTCAAGGCTACCCGGATAGTTGTGCATGGACAGGATTGAAGCTAACCTGGGCCACGGCTTGCAGCTTTTGCTGCGAGGTGCTGCCGGAACATACGATCTGTTGGTCGCGAAAGCTCGAGGGTGAGTTATATTAAAATAGCTGTTTGCAACTTCATATGTCCTTCGTTTTTTGTGCTCGTGCTTCTGCATTTGCTGTGCTCTGTATGCGCTTCAGCCATTAACGCTGCGGTGTGTTTCTGTAACTCGTGCGTGTGCGTGCGTGTGCATGCGTCCATATCTAGCCCATGGACTGTCATGGCACCGTTTTTTGCACTCTTTTTTTCAGTAAATAGGGGTGCTGCTCGACAAGCGCATGCCGATGTTAGTTGGCTTTCGCTTGGTATAATCGTCGAACTTAGGGGGTGCTGCTCGACAAGCGCATGCCGATGTTAGATGGCTTTCGCTTAGTATAATCGTCGAATATTTCCCCGATATTTGTTTCGATATTTGTCCGATATTTTTCCGATAGTTGTTTCCGATATTGTTCCCGATATCTGGCCGATCTTTCTTCCGATATTGTTCCTGGTATTTTCCGGTATTTGGCCAATAATTCCCCGATATTGTTTTCGATATTGTTTCAGCAAATTCCCTATTGTAGGGAAGTCCCGCTTCACCACGAGTCCCGTTTGACCACAAGCATAGCACAGCACAGCGCTGTCCGCGCACAAACAATCATCCCCTAGATTTTTTTCCCGACAATTTCCCGATATTGTTATGTTTGTCAATAATTTGGTTGTATTAAACTGTTTTCCCCCGCATAACATCAATGCACACGTTATTTCTCCGATAGGACATCAATGACCACGTTGTAGGTGCTGCGCGACAACGACTTTCCCTGCTCAAAGCACACACAAAACACGCAACTTTTAGAGCAACAGCAGTAGTAGCAGCAACAACAGCATGTTGTTTTCGTTTGTATGATATTTGTGGATATTTTACAATTTATTATCGCGCAAGTACATTTCAGCCTGATTTTTAAAACTCGCTTCGCCTCCGCTGCCCTCCCTTCTCAATTATTGTTGCCACGCGTTACAGATTGGCAAACTGTGTCAGGATTGCCTCCGTGACGAGGACAAGGACTTCATCTCCGAAGGCGACCACCTCGTGGCTTCGTGCATCAAGCCGTGGCACGTCGGCTGTGCCCTGAAGCGCCGCCGCCAAATGGTGGAGGAGAACACGACGGAAGCCGACGTGCGTGCGACGGCAAACAGCGCCCAGAGATCTCGCAACATCGCCGCTAGCCAGAACTCCACCCCTTCCAAGCGTGCCCGCGAGAGCCTCGCCAGGGGCGAACAACTGGACCTTTCTTAGGCTCACCACATTGAACATTGAACTTGAACTTATAACATTGAGCGTTGCGCAAGCGAGCACGCGAAAAGCAAGCGAGTACGCGAGAAGTACATCTCTAGTGTACAGAGAATAGAAATAAGTTGCCAAGCCAAACGAGTGACTCTTCAGGGAACGCGTGGTTAAAGAAGGTCGAGTACAAGAGACATATCCCCACAGAGAATAAAAAGGCATAGAAATGAACTTCTGTAAGCCAAATTAGGGAACGCGTGGTTAACGGTTCAATACAAGAGTGCATGGAGACCCTGACAAACACTACGTTGCCCGACAGCAAATACTGCAACACATCCGTGATCACCTGCATGATCCAATACCCTTATTCGGTATGTCGTTCGATGATGTTATTTCAGGCGGAATTCAAAGCGAATCTGTCGCTGCCCGTGGACAGCCCGACACACTCTATGATTCAGTGGGTCACTACCTCAACCTCATGTCCAACGCATGTGCTTACGGCACACATGTTGAAATTATCGCCGCCAACCATTTGTTCAACATCGACATCAACGTAACATATGCAGGTACATCCTATCCAAGCTCGCCCCCCGAACCAAATTCGTGCAATGTCCTGTACGATCCCGTCGCGCAGCACTACAGCACACTCCAGTACTGCGGTTGAATGCAAAATTCGTGCAATATCGTGTACGATCCCGTGGCGCAGGATTACAGTACGGTTGAATGCCAATCTTAAATGACTCCGAACAACTGTTGTTGTACAACTACCAAATATCATTTTACCCAGGCAGTGTTGTTAATGAACTTGCGCCAATCCCATGCCCACATCCCGGAGGGGAACCTTGTAGACTATATCACAGCTGACGCAATTCATGGCAAATTTTTTGCAGGGTGGGAAATAATTTCTGGGAGTTTAAATAGCCGCCAGCGGCGGTAAAAAATGGGCAAAAAGGGGGGGGACGAAAAAAGAGAACGAATAAAGAGAGAGGAGCACGAGGCTAGAGCAAAGCACAGCTAAGCGAGCCTTGCTTACGCGATTGGCGACGGCCGTGATGGAGAAACGAAATGCACGAGGTCAGACCTCGCGTGTAATTGGAATGCATACATGCTGCTGGATGTTTGGGTGCTTGGCGGGCGCTCACGACCAAGAGAAGCTGGCGGTACTTGGATGCTTGGAGGGCGCCTACTTTTAAACCAAGATAGTAAGGAGAAGGTACGAACAGGTATCATATACGGGTACCAATGGTAATTCAGAGGGGGCGTAGGCAGGCAGGTACATGCCCTCTTGCCGCGGAGAAGGAAACGTATATATCAACAAAGGTCCAACAAGGCTGTCTCCCCTTTTCCTGAAGCCGTCATAGCATCGAACCTGCTTTTTTGGCTTCCTCTGTTGGGACGAAGCCAGTATGAAATTCGCGATGCCTGGGGTAAGAGGGTGCTGTTTTATACTCAAGTATTGTGGTTGAACTGGACTACTTGTTATAGTTGCAAACGCAAGGCTGTTCGCGGTACGAAGCAAACGCGAACGCGTGCCATCATGTGTAGGACCGACCCGTGGTGGCGTGGTGTGGTTGTTCTATTTGCAGGAGCGTGCGGTGCGGTGCGGTGGGGTGCGGTGGGGTGCGGGGCGGGGCGGGGCGGGGCGGGGCGGGGCGGGGCGGGGCGATGATGCAGCTACGGTGCGGTTCGGTGGTACCGCGCTGCACCTCGTTGCAACTGAAAGCTGCCGCGCGCCCGCACCGTAAGGCCATTTCTTATACAGTCGGATTCCGCCAGTCGAAAACGGCCCTTTTCGACTGGGCTTTTTTTCGACTGGATTCTTCTGGTCCTTCTTATCGTCAGTCGAGTCGATTTTATAGTGTTTGATATCTTCCTAGAGGCGGTTGGTGTGAGGGAGTACTGCTGTACAGCAGGCGGAATCGGTTGGCAGCTCTGTGCTCCGCGCTTTCTCCGCGAGCAACGGCTCGACGAACCTTCGTCCCAGCGAGTTGGTGGCTTTGGGCTTAGCCGAAAGCCGCCAAAGCTACGTTCGTGGAGTTGCACTCAGCCGAGAGCCGCCAAAGCTACAGCAGGCGCAGCCGTTGTTGACAGCATGGGATCGATACCGCGCGCTGCTGCCGTCGTGTGATACACGCTGCTGGCGAGCGGAACTAGGAATGCGCCACGCTGACTTGCTGCGAGAAGCAACAGCAGGGGTAGCCAAGCCAGCGTCAGCGCCTTGTATGATACTGCAGTGTGGTACCTGGTATGGGTGTGTGGCCGTGTGGCCGTGTGGGTGTGTGTTTGGTGGTGGGATGAGCGATGCGATCGGTTCAAAAAACACGTGTAAAACTTTTTCGACCATGTTTTTCGACTGGAGGATCCAGCCGAAAAAGTCGAGTTTTTCGACTGGATCCGCCAGTCGGAATTCTCAGTCGAAAAAAGTTGAGTCGAAAAAGCCCTTTTTCGACTGTGCAAGAAAGCCCGATTTGGGCTTCAGTCGAAAAAGGCCGTTTTCGACTGACAAATCCGACTGTATAAGAAATGGCCTAAGAGCGACGCGCAACCTTATTAAAAACGCTGACAAATACAAGCAAGCGTACAGCAAATATAACTTGAAGTCAGATGCGTGCACAGCAGATACCCACCATCCTTGCATCTTACAAGTACAACAGTACGTATGTACTTTGGCGTGCCTTCCGACTTGTGAGCTGGCTTTGCTTGTGCTGCCGGCTAAGTCTCCAGCCACCCCCCCGCCCAACTTGACGCTCCTGCCAGATGATGAACCGGGAGCCTGCGGAGGCACACCCGAAATTCCAGGCGTTGGGTACGAGTGCAGGCGTCGTGAAAGGAATCGAAATGGCCTCGAGTCAAGATGACCTCCCGATCCTGCCCGAGTAACGAACACACTCCGTTGTAAGCGTGGCGTAAGAAGGTGGGCTATATTGGTACACATCACAGCAAACGGCAGCAAGCTGTTATAAACGAACTCCTTGCGAAACTACTCTGACGCCATGTCGGAGGGTCATGTCGGAGGTACCCAATTCGTAATGTCGTTCATGTGGCCGACCTTTTTCTTCTAACCTGCTGTTGCAGCTGCTGCTGCTGTTGCTGCTGTTTGGTGTTTATGTGCAGTTTGAGTACAGCGCATACGCTAGTTTTCGCGTACCGCTCCGGTTGCTTGCTTCTGTTAATTTTGTGTTCCGCTTGATAGGAGTCTCACCGACGGCGACCCCAACACTGTAATAGGAACGTGCGGTGATAATAGTTTTGACTTGGTATAATCATCACCGGGGACGGCGTGGTTCTGTGGAGTAGTGTTGAGGGGACCCCCGGCGACAAGAGGAATGGTGCGCGAGGCCTGAATTTCAAGGGAATGCGCCAAAATCCACGGGCAACTTTCACGGGGTTGATATCGAGGAGATCTGGAACCAATATGTATATGGGCGCTTGAGGCGCGACATCAGTTGGTCTCGCGGCCGCGGACGCGTTAGGTCCACTTCGATGGGCCACTCTCAAGGGAAAACTTTGCACCTCCTCCGTCTTGGTAGCCTGGTGCTGTTGCTTAGTGCGGTTGCAGTTGATTTATTTGTGTCAGTGTCGATTGCACCTCATTCAACCTGCTCTGTGCTCCTGTTGTTTCGTTGCGTGCTCCGTCTTTCCCTTCTCGTTGCTGCTGTGTTTTGTTGTTTACTGCTGCTGCTTCCTTCCATGCGTACGGCTATACCTTGTTTTTTTTGTCGCAGTGGGGGGACCTTCAAGATGGAGAACCCGCTACTAGCTTGTGACGGTTACTGGCTAGCGTGTCTAGTGTGATCCCTGTGCACGTTTGCACTATTTTTGAATAGTGGACGGAGGTGTTGATGATGGTGCATCTTGCGTACCATTTAGTTGCAGAACGACACAACCCTGCGTGGTTTTGGTGCTGCTCCATTTCGAGCCCTTTGGTTTACCTCCCCCTTGCAGATCGTCGTACACCCTCTCGGCTGGGAGTTGGATGGTGGATGGTGCCTGATGGCTCTGCTCAGAAACTTCGAGAGTCAGTCCGTTGAATTTTGTATTTGGGCATAGTACACGTTAAGAAGTACGCATGATGCGAATACCGATGTCAGATATATATCTATTAGTTGCTGTTGAATCACACCCAGAAGCAGGGCGGTTTATTGACGGCAACCTCTAGGCGTACATTTGGCTCGTGTGTTCGCCTGACGAAAGAGACCACATCGTTCGTTCGCGTGCCTGGATTATTCAAAGTTTCCTATTTACCTGCCTTCCCCTTCTATATTTACTAGCCCACCTCCTATTCGGCTGCTCGTGTGAAAAAAATAGACGCAATGACTCACATCGCAGGTCATCAGGAGACCAAAAAAAGTGGGCGGTCAAAAAAACAAAAAACAAAACACAAAAAAGAGGAAGCGATTAATAGTATCGTACATTGTTTACGTTGTTGTACGGTGCATTGCCGTGTATTTTGCCTGGTATATCACCGTATATTATGCCTGGTGTTGAAGCCATTAAATAAGAGCCTCGGCGTAAAAATGGTCGAACACATTCCGTAAATATTTAACCTTGTAATAGAAGAAAGACTTGGGCAAAAAAAAGACAAATCTGCACATATTACACCAGGTACAAGAAAAAAACAAAAAAAAACAAATTTGTATACAACAAGGGCTCCGCATGGGCGCCGGCGATCGCCGGCGCCCATGCTTCGGGTGGGGCAGGGCAGCACTTCGACCACTTAAGGTGTAGCGGTCCGATTTGGCATGCATTGAACTTTAAAGTAATGCCAAGGGTTTAATACGAACATGGGATTATGAAAGTCATGCTTTGACAGAACAAAAACGTAATATTATACAACAAATAAGGCAAGGATAGGCGAAACACACTGTTAAATGCGCCGTCAAGAAAAAGTTGGCCTCTATCAAACAAAAATACCGAAAAGAGTATTATTGAGAACCTGTGTCGCCTCTAGGCGAAACGAAAGAGGCCTTGGCATTAATGAAGAGACTGCACTGCTGTCCCCGTGGCAATGGAGGTTCGAAGTCGACAGGATGCAAAGTCGGTTTGCATCAAACGTCGGCATGGGGCCATGTCAGCCGGCGAGGTTTTGGAAGAAGATTGCTTTGTTACGTGAAGGCTGTCGCATTGATCGGTCTGCGTGGTCGCGGGCGAGGAGGAAAACGTAGAAGAGGACGGCGATCTCTCGTTGCGGCGGCGTTGTCTAAGATGGGTGCGGGGGTGGCTTTGCTCGTCGGGAGGTTGGCGTAGCGCTTCTTCTCTGTTTTTTCTCGGGAAAGCGGGATATGTGTGTCTGCTGCCTTTGCTTCGTGGGTGCTTTCACGTTGTCGAAATCGGACGCGTCCCCTCGATACATAATATCCGGAGTGTCTCTACCATGACGACTGCTGATAGTGCCGTGCGTATTTCCTAGAGACTGACATATTATTTACTGGTAGTAATAATGATAATAATAATAATAATAATAATAATAATAATAATAATAATAATAATAATAATAATAATAATAATAATAATAATAATAATAATAATAATAATAATAATAATAATAATAATAATAATAATAATAATAATAATAATAATAATAATAATAATAAGATTCGTAGTCAAGACCGTCGGTGGGTCGTGATCCCACTTCTCTCTGCGTGAGCAGAGTGTTCTCACTGTTGAACTACGACGGCGGAGTGTGAGACAACACGGGCTGATACAGCAGGCCGTTGACAGAGAGTCGGCGGGGTTGCCATCTTTAGTGACGCGATAGATTACGGGTGACGTTTGCGCTCGTACGGTATATGGTCCACGCCATGAGCTGATCAGTTTTGGATTGGGACCATCAGCTTCAGTGTATGGGCGGTGGATTAATACCTGTTCTCCAGGTTTGAAACTGGGAAACGACAGGGTCTCATTTGCGACCGCTTGCTTATCCGCTCGCTCTTTAAGATTACGGCGGGCCAGCTCGTATGCAAATTGCAAGTTTTCAACAGTCTGTTTAGAATAGTCGAGCTGTGATTGCGGTGCGGAGGCGGACGGTACTCCAAGAATGAGATCGACAGGTAGTACAGCTGCACGTCCAAACATCAGGAAATGAGGAGTTTCCTGGAGCGTGGTAGAGTAAGCTGTATTGTGAGCTAACTGGACAGAAGGCAACAGCTCTGCCCAATTATCGCAGGACAAGTTGCTGTACATAGCCAACATATTGTGGACAGTGCTGTGTACACGCTCTAAGACAGAGTTGCCCTGAGGGCGAAAAGCGGCTGTACGCGTTTTCTTATATCCAAAAACTGATTGTAATTCCTTGACCAATTCGTTATCAAATTCTTTTCCTTGGTCGGAATGAAGTGTTTCTGGAGGGCCAAACACCGAGAACACGCGTTCGATTAGATGACGAACGATCGTGCAAGCCGCCTTATTTTTGATGGCTATCAAAATGACAAATCGAGTAAGATGGCCGATGACAGAAAGGATGAAGCGATTTCCTTGTGACAAGCTTTTATACTCGACAAGATCAACAGCGACGCATTGGAACGCGCGCGTGACAGGGCGGTGTCCCACAGGCAACTTGGGCGGGCGGTGAGATGACTTGCGGTGTTGGCAAGACAGACACGCTTCAATATGAGTACGGACATCCGTGGACATGGTCGGCCACCAAAATCTATCACGAATGGTATCGAATGTTGCTTTAAAAGCTAAATGACCTCCAGACGCTGGTAGATCATGACACGAATTAATGACAATTTTTCGGAGAGATGTAGGCACTACCAGTTGATCGCGGAAAGTGCTACGCTTCCGTAAGTGACCAGGAAGGTACGACCGAAATAGCAATCCTTCATTTAAAAAGAAGTAGCTCATCGTGTATTTAGATTCTCCACTAGGGAGTGGGGCCGATGTTGGTGCTCGGAGGTACTCAAAATACTGACAAAATTCCTCTTTCTGTAGATCGACGAGTTTCGCGGGGTCTACAGTAGGGAAGACAGACACAGCGCTCATGAATAATTCACGGTCGCTTTCTACAGGTGCTACGTCATGCAAATTAGAAGCGGAGAGTTCGTACTCGCGGGGCCCAGGTGGATAGTACGGTCCCTCAATCGGTACATTGCGACAAATGGCGGCTAATCTGGGCTCGGATGGTATGGGTTCCCCGTTGACTTCGCTAAAAGCACGAGGCAACATATCAGGCACGACATTTAATTTGCCTGTGACATGTTTGACAGTGAAATCGTAATTCTGAAGTGCGATCGCCCATCGGGTGAGCATGTTAGAGGTGTCCTGCATTTTATACAGGTACGTTAGTGCTTGGTGGTCGGTACAGCATGTGAAATGCTTGCCCCATAGGTACGGACGCCAGTGGGTTACAGCCCAGACCACAGCACAACACTCTTTCATGGTGGCACTATAATGACGCTGGCTTTTTGAAAAGCGGTGACTATAATACGCGATGATATCAAGATCGGAATCGGAGCTGCTTTCGCGTGAGCGTTGAGCGAGAAATGCTCCTACTCCTGCTTCTGAGGCATCCGTATGGACAATAAATTCCCGAGTAAAATCTGGGTATTTAAGGACCGGTGCGGAACTAAGGGCACGCTTCGCGCGAGCGAATGCTTCACGTTGCGCGGGCTCAAAAGCCTTCTTGAAAGCGGTCTTTTTGACATAATCCTTTCGAGTGAGTTCAACTAGCGGTGCTGTTATTTCAGCATAACCGTCTATAAAACGGCGGACATAGTTGAGTGTACCTAAGAATCCGCGATTATCTTTGATACACTCAGGCTCAGGCAGTGCTAGAATGGCTTTGACACGGTCGGCGCTGATTGAAATACCTTTTTCCGAAATGACATGGCCAAGATACTCGGTTTCTTTCTGACCGAATTGAAGTTTGGTCGGTTTCAAAGTTAAGCCAGCTGCCTGTAACGCTGAGAACATTTGCTCGAGGGATTTCAGGTGAGCTTCAAACGTAGAATTAAGACAAATAATATCGTCCATGTACGTAAGAATACCCGACTCAGGACCAAGGTGGCCGAAAGTGACAGACATCATGTGTTGAAACAACCATGGGGCATTACAAACTCCAAAAGGCATACGTTTAAAACAAAACTTGCCGGTCGGAGTGACGAATGCTGTCCGGTCGATGTGCTCTTCTGCGACGGGTAGCTGCCAGAACGCACTGAGGACATCGGCTGTAGAGATGAATTTGACGCCTCCGACTGCATCCAGACAGGAATCTAAGTTCGGGAGGGGCCAGCTCTTGCGGACAATGTTACGGTTGAGGGTATGACGATAATCAACACAGAAACGAGGGCTACCGTTCTTCTTTGCGACAAGCGTACACGGGCTACCCCACGGGCTGGGACGTTCTTCGATGATGCCCCATTCAAGCATATCGTGAACACACTTATCAATGACAGCTTTAGCTCGAGGGTTGGCGCGGTACGGGGGACGATCGATAGGTCGGGTGTCAGGAGGCAAAGAAAATGTTGCTTCTGCATTGGTGCAACGACCTAGCTCTGACATTGACAAGGCAAAGACAGGACGGTATCGAGCGCACAAATCTAGGACAGAGACTTTCTGGTCAGACGTGAGCTTAGTGTTAGTAAAAGCTTTGGACAGGGGACCTTCAATCTCGGATTTGGCTTGAGCGATTTCATCAACTGATGTAGGAGTTTTCGCAACGGCATTAACGTGCAATTGATCAGGCGTCACTACGGACACAGTGAATAACTGACCAAGACATAAATCAATAGGTAGCGCAACCCCATCAGAAGACGGGTTTGCAATTTGCACGGCTACTGAACCATCAGCAGCATGCCAAGTAGCAAGATTGCGAGCGACAACAATTTTCTCGAACACTGACGAGCTACTGGACTCCAAAAACTCAAGCTCAGACATGATTAGGGGTTCTACCACAACAGTAGAATCGTGCGCGGGAAGACAATCAGTAAAAGCTACGACAAGGGCCTCGTGTCTCGGTTTAAGATCAACACGTTCACGCAACCTGACATCGACTCCTTCTGCATCATGGTGGACAGCAGCGACGGACAGGTTAGAGTCGCTAGAGATAGTGGAGGGATCGGCGGGGCGGGAGGCGGGGTAGCTAGTACGATGAACTGCTGGTATAGAATCACCAGTAGAAGGAAAAGACATTACTTGGTTTTCCCAATCAAGAATAGCTCCAAAAATAGACATGACACTGTTATCAAGGAGTATTGAATCGGGACCAAGAGACGGTACAACTAATGCTTCGACAACGTGCGTAATCGTACCAAGGGTGAGTGAAAAAACAACAAACCCTAAGACATTCAACGGCAAACCATTCGCTGCTTGCAAGGCAACGGCGGTTGGCGGGACAGGTTGGATGATGACAGAATGCAAGGTTGGGTGTGACTTTAACCATGCATGAGAAACTACAGACACATCAGTAGCAGTATCTACAGTGATTTCGGGTACTGGATAGTCTTCTACAGAGCCAGAAATCTGCACTCTGCGAGACGAAAAGAACAAAGAAAAAGGATGGCGTTTGCATGCCAGCATCGAGCCGTGCCACGCAGTGACCATCGCAGATAAGTGACAGATGCTCAAAGGCAAGATTATCCGCGAATTTCTCGTCATGCGGAGCTACGGCTTTCGCTCGGAAACCAACAACGAGGCGAAACTGAGACAAGACCTCTGCAACATCAACATCGGCGCTACCAGTTAAGCGCGGTAAGCTACGTACGTCATTGGGCGTGAAAGTGACAGCTTTCGGTGCGGACAGCACTCCTGCGTACGTGGGAACTGGTTGGACAGGGAGAGGGTTCGAGGGGTCAGTCTCGGACGAAGCGGCAGACGAACTACCTGAGACACTCATACTTGCCAGTTGTTGGAGCATGGAGTTGTGCTGATCGGAGAGCTGGTCAATCTCGCCGTTTTCCATGCGTTCCAGTTGGTGATTGATGATGCGAGCTAGGCGCTCGCGGATGGCGACGATGGGTGCGGAAGAAGTCGGTGTCTCGGTTTTCTGATGCATTCCCTTTGTGCTCCTGGACGCCATCCGAGCGTAGCGGGTTTTTTCCTCCCGCTGCGGGGTCGGCGTACTCTCCGTCAGTCGACATCATTAAAGACTAGGAATCAACACGAACAAGTTGATTTTTCAACTGCCGTCAGACGCCAGTAAGATTCGTAGTCAAGACCGTCGGTGGGTCGTGATCCCACTTCTCTCTGCGTGAGCAGAGTGTTCTCACTGTTGAACTACGACGGCGGAGTGTGAGACAACACGGGCTGATACAGCAGGCCGTTGACAGAGGGAGAGACAGGACAGGTTGAGAAGGACTCCCAGAAGTGCAAGGAGAAGGAGTAGTAGTTGTTGTTGTGTTGTTGTGAGAGCGGTGGGCGAGCAGTTGTCAGTGCTCCCTCAGCTCTCGGATGAAAGGAACAATCCAGCGGGACCTTCCAAAGTCCCGCTGCGGAGAATCCGCTAGGCGGTGTATCCGCCGCGGAGGATCCGTCAGCGGAACGTGGAGGGGAAGGCTCCGTGGCGTGTTCTAGACATGACAATCTCCCGTGTTCCCCAAGCGATCCTTCCAGAAACGATGTCTGGAAGGTTGAAGGGGTTTCGACATTTTCCCTAGGCGTGTTGGTTCGGGGACATGGTATCCACAATAATAATAATAATAATAATAATAATAATAATAATAATAATAATAATAATAATAATAATAATAATAATAATAATAATAATAATAATAATAATAATAATAATAATAATAATAATAATGATAATGATAATGATAATGATAATGATAATGATAATGATATGTCTATATACAAAATCTGGCGCAGGACTGTCATTTTTTTTTCCGCTTCCGTGGGCTGTCGGCGGGCTGTTGGCTCAACAGTCCAAAAACACGTCAGAAAAACAGCAGCCGCCTCTTTTGGTTGAACCTGTTTACAGCAACAACTCCAGCAGGGTATAGTTGAACAAAAAATGCCCCTAGCTAGAGCTAAGCACACTGCCGAGAGGCACAGGCCTACACACTGCTGAGAGGAGCAGACCTGCACAGCTATGTTGACACGGGCGTCTGTACAGGGCCACCAGTTTAGCACTGCTGTTGCTGTGCTACGTCAGCAGCAGCTGTCGGCAGTTGCAGCAGCAGTGATTTAGAACAATAACACGTTTTGAGCACACTGCACTGCTGAGAGCAGGCACAGCTGCAGGCTATATACCAAAATCTGGCGCAGGACTGTCATTTTTCTTTCCGCTTCCGTGGGCTGTCGGCGGGCTGTTGGCGGGCTGTTGGCTCAACAGTCCAAAAACACGTCAGAAAAACAGCAGCTGCCTCTTTTGGTTGAACACGTTTACAGCAACTCCAGCAGGGTATAGTTGAACAAAAAATGCCCCTAGCTAGAGCTAAGCACACTGCCGAGAGGCACAGGCCTACACACTGCTGAGAGGAGCAGACCTGCACAGCTATGTTGACACGGGCGTCTGTACAGGGCCACCAGTTCAGCACTGCTGTTGCTGTGCTGCTGTGTTTTGCACAAAAAAAAACACGTCAGCAGCAGCTGTCGGCAGTTGCAGCAGCAGTAATTTAGAACAATAACACGTTTTGAGCACACTGCACTGAGAGCAGGCACAGCTGCTGTAACAGGCGTCCGTACAGGAGCAGCCGGTTCTTCTGTATATCTGGGGCCGCGGGAGTGGGGCCGGGGTTGCTATTGCTGTGTCTTGCATGAGAGCTGCACCGTCAACAACAAAAAATCGCATACATATGCCACAACGACAGAAGCAGTTGAACAAAAAAAAGTCATAGTTCAACAGAAAATCGTCATATGCCAGCTACGAGCACTGCTGTAAGGCACAGCTGTAAGGCACAGCTATGCGCAGCTGTGTTGACACGAGCGTCCGTACAGGAGCACCCGGTTCTGTATGCAAAATCTGGGGCCGGAACTGTTGGTGGTGTGTTTTGCAAGGGTAGCGGCCGCCGAGATACTATACGGGGTGACCATAGAAGTCCGGGTCGCTGGAACAAATTACCCACCGCCGGCTGACCCTCACCAGCCAAACATTCTCACTGTTCTTTTCCACGCTAATTCCCTTCACTACTGCACTCTGTCACCTTCGAACGCGCACAATAATAATGATAGCGATCCATGACTGAAAACTGTTTTTCAATTATATATTTTTTTTTAGTTTAACATAATATCGTCATACTACTTAAGGGCTGGGTGCGCCGCTCAGCAGTGTTGACACGGGCTGAACATCCGTATGCGTTCGTACAGGAAGTGGTTCGCGCTGTGTTTCGGCAGCGGGTTGTTGCGGGAAAAGAGGCGTTTCAAATCTATATCACTGTTTGCTTTCGTCTTGCATCACCCCCATCCGCTGTGCTCTCATGAGCCCACTCCGAAGGGAGATCTTGTAATGATAATGATAATGATAATGATAATGATAATGATAATGATAATGATAATGATAATGATAATGATAATGATAATGATAATGATAATGATCAATGATAATGATAATGATAATGATAATAATAATAATAATAATAATAATAATAATAATAATAATAATAAATAATAATAATAATAATAATAATAATAATAATAATAATAATAATAATAATAATAATAATAATAATCATAATCATAATCATAATCATAATCATAATAATGTGGGTCACAATGCTCTGAACCCAACCTGCCTACTTGCGTCTTAACACAAATTCTAGAACCTTCAGGAACGTTCCGCACGTTCTCCTAGAAAGATCGTCTCTCGGAGCGATGTCGTTCTCACTCACACTCCGAGCCACAAGGAAGGGTACAACATCCCGAGGAACCTCAAGACGTCTTCCCAGACGCTTCCTCAGCTCGTTGCCCTTATTTTCGTCCGAGAGGAGTGCGAGGGTGCACCCTCGCACACCTCTCACACTTCCTACTGTCCCCATCTCAACCTGAGATTCTTCTGTCTCTACCGAGCACGTCTACTCGTCCGGTGATCGTCAACACCGCCCACATTCTGCGGCCGTTGCCTTAGAGGAACGCGTGTACGCACAGCGTTGGAGATTCGCACCTCCCTGCGGTGTTCTTGAGTACCAACTCTTATTGGCGTTCAGACGGCAGTCTTTTGGATTGAGCCTTCCTCGAGTTCACCTCAGCCATGTCCGAGAGATACGGAGAAAACGTCGACAACCGGGACCAACAGCCCGCTACCCCCGCCGACGGGACTGTGGTGGTCACCACCAACGGCGCCGCTGGTGATAACCCCGTGGAGCCCGACGGCGACGGCGCCGCCACAACCAGCGACGGCGCTGCTGCCGAGGCTACCGCGGACGGATCTTCCCCCGCGAGCGCCATGGACGTCGACAGCGACAACGCTGTAGGAGCTTCGGGCTTCCACCAAACCAACATCACTCCGCTTCTTTCTGGTCCGTCGAACATAGACTCCACAGTCAACCTGCTCCAGTCTATAGTCAACAAGGATATCGCCAAGCTAGACTCCGGCGAGATTGCGGAGCTGTCTCCACAAACGATGGAGTTGATGAGTCGTCTGGTAAGCCTGGCTAGCTTTGAATCTAAGTCGTCGTCTCCTGCTGTTTCTGTACAGCAGCAGGAGACCTCCGTCCCGTCACTTGCGCAGACATTCGCTGAAGTTTTGTCGCCTAAGTCTAAGCGTGTAGTTATCACGTCACAGGACGTCAAGCAGGTTCCGCGTCTTACCGGCTCCGCTGACGTCGATGTCATTTCGGTTATACAGCAGTACCGTCTCGTCTGCAG
Source organism: Undaria pinnatifida (assembly GCA_012845835.1). NCBI lineage: Eukaryota > Phaeophyceae > Laminariales > Alariaceae > Undaria > Undaria pinnatifida. Next base: position 12,033,535 of record JABAKD010000023.1, on the reverse strand, counting down.
TTTTCGCGTCAAAGCAGGAATATCTACTGGTGTGTCTGATGCTGAGTTAGTCAAACTCTCCGACGAGGTTGCATTCGAGCACATATCACTCATCTGTGATGGACCAGTTCTCACGTTGTACCAGCACATAATGGACGGCAGTCTCAACTGGCACAACCCTGCTGTATCCACAGAAATCACTGACGCACCGGGTTCGCACACGGCGCCGAAGAACTGGTCGGAACTGAAAACTGCACTGCTCGACTGTCTCATGCCCTCTAACTCAGTAGAGGACTCTGCCCTTCGTCTCGCCGAGTTCAAAATGGACCCTGGTGAAACCGTCGCGTCGTATGCCCTTCGCTTTCAATCAGAGTGTACTCGTTTTGAAGCGTGCGTCCAGCGTGTAACCCCGGGGCGTTCACCGTACGCTGCTCTGTCCGTCGTACTATTCCGCAACGGTGTAGTACCGGGGATCAGGCTTCTTGCTAGTCAAGAACAACACCCCAAGACAATGTCTGAAGCCGTTGCTCAGCTCCGTCGCCTTGAGGCCGCGAACCTCACTGGCTCTAACACCAGTCGCATCAATGCTCACGTCAGTGCCACGTCCTTTACTACCGTCCCGAACCGCACCGCTATCGCCCAGCAGTATGATGCAATCTCGCTGCGGGCTGCGTCCGGCAAAGCAGGCTCCAGCTCCGGAGGTTCTGGCTCTGGAGGGGCTACCTCGAGTGGGCCAAAAGGCAAGCCTTTCAAGGGCAAGTCCCCCATGGGTGACAAGTTGCCCAAAGGAGCCAAGACTGACAAGGAGCGTCCCAAGTGCACGCACCCGACGTGCAAGAGCAAGGTGGGCCACTGGCTCGAGGAGTGTTGGACGCGGCAACGCGAGGAGCGTGACGCACGCAGGGCGCGCGCAACCAGCAAGCGCAACAAGGGCGGCGGCGGTGACAATGGCGGAGGTAAGCGCTCCAAGAAAGCCCCTGCCCCAGACGACGACGACGACAACTAGGGGTGCCCTGCTGTTGTAGCGCCTGAAACAGTAGGGTCGTCTTCTGGTGTAGCCAGGAAAGGCGTGAAGAGGAAACTCTCCACGTCGTCGGTAGCCGCTTTTGCCCCTGAGTTTATCGTCCCCCGTGTCCCCGTCCGTCATCGTAGTTATGTCGTGCCTAGGTACCGTGCCCGTTCTCACGGCGCAGCAAATAAGCTGTTTCGTGTGGCAAGTGTGTCTGAAATACGTGTCGTCCCTCCCCCTCAGGCTGAAGTAGAGGAGGTTAAGAGTCAGCGTTCATCGCGCAAGCGAAGCTTTAGTTGTGATAATGGTGTCCCTGATTCCCCAGTTACTGTATTCGCGTCCCCGAGTGCGAGTCAAGGTATGCGTCCAAGTAGATATACAGCGCCTGCGCGCTTTGGTGTACGTTTTCGGGATATGGAAGGGAAAAGTTTCCCCGAAATAAAACATAATTCAGACCACGTGTGGTACAGCTCAAGGCTGGCGCACAAAACCATCGACTTTTCTTTGTCTTTCTCGTCTCGACGAGTCCGCATCGCCGGCTCTGTCGACGACGTCCCCGTGAATAACATCACGGTGGACACGGCTACCGATGTGCCGGTTGTTTCTCTCGCGTGGGTACGGTCTCATCCCACCCTGCGAGGTATTCCTCTTAATCCCGTCCCCCCAGCCGCTGTTGCGCTCCGCGCTGCAAATGGCGAGCCAATCAATGTCGTCGGGTTTATTGATTTTCCTTTAACCCTCAGCGAGCTCACCCGCACGGTGACTGCGCTAGTCGTCCCCTCTTTGGGCCCCGATCTTATGCTCCTCGATAATAGTGTCATGTCCGACTTCGGAGCACGCCTAGATTGGAAAAATCAAACTTTGTCATTTTCGTCTACTGGTTCAACGATACCAGCTGTTCATCGCATTCGTGACTCCGTCCCGTCGTCCAGTACTAGCAATCCTTCTCCGGCGAGCCACACTCAAAACATGTCGGTGGCCGCTGTACATCACGATGCTGATGCCATTCCTGTCTCTCTGTGTGAGAGAGTTAATCTCAAACCGGAATGGGAAAGCCTTGCTGTTGCTTACACTGATTGTCTACCGCCAGAAGACTGCACTGTTGTTGTCGAACCTCGCATTATAACCGAGAAAGATTTTTCCGATGACACAACGCTTGAACCTTTCAAGAATATTCTCGTCGCCCGTACTTTAGCTACGTGGAGTGCTTCTGATGGCTCTGTTGTCGTACAAATATGTAACCCATCTGGCGATGGTGTCTGCCTTTTACCAGGCTTGCATCTTGGCAATTTGTACACAGCATCTGTAGTCACCCCTGACCAATTAAATATCAACGCCGTCGCGAACACCCCCGTCTCTGACGAGGATGTTCGCCGCGCCAGGTCTGACCTTGAAGGTCCTCTGTCTAAAGCATTCGCCAGTTCCACGTTTACCGTGGAGCAGAAGGATGCTGTCCTTGACTTATGCGCTAAATATCGTCCCGTTTTCTCTCTGTCAATGTCTGAATTAGGACGTTGTACAATCGCCGAAGCAACGTTCCCCGTGCCGGAAGGCACCCGTCCTGTCGATCGTCCCCCATACCGTCCCAACCCCCGCACCTCTGAAGTAATTGACAAATGTGTCAACGAGATGTTGGAATGGGGAATAATTGAGGAACGGCCAAGTCCGTGGGGTAGCCCTTGTACTATCGTCGCCAAGAGCAACGGCAGCCCCCGTTTCTGTGTTGATTACCGCCATACCCTCAACCGCCACATCATTCGCAAGAGCTGGCCCATGCCTAACCTCGAGTCCTGCCTGGATGCCGTCGGAGACGCCCTCTACATTTCGGTCGCCGACATCCTCAGTGCGTTCTGGCAGCTACCTGTGGCCGAGGGGCACGTCGACCGCACCGCCTTCGTGACACCGAGAGGCAAGTACTGTTTTAAGCGCATGCCTTTTGGAGTAGCGAATGCACCATGGCTGTTTCAACACGTAATGTCTTTAGCTCTAGGCCACCTTGGCCCTGACTCCGGTATCCTTTCGTACATGGACGATTTGATTTGTATCAATCACACGTTCGAAAGCCACCTCGTCTCTCTCGAGAAAATGTTCGCAGCGTTGCATGCGGCAGGCTTGACACTCAAACCGTCCAAAATTCAATTTGGGCAGAAAGAAGTCAACTATCTCGGTCATGTTATTTCCGCGAAAGGGATTTCCGTCAGTACCGACCGCACCAATGCGATTCACGACCTGCCCACGCCCAAATCCATTAAAGACTTACGTTCTGTTCTGGGTATGGCGAATTTCGTCCGCCGGTTTGTCAAAGATTATTCTGACCTTACGGCACCGCTTGTAGAACTGACTCGAAAGAGCTTCGTCAAACGAACGAGTTTTAAAAAGGCCTGGGGTCCGGCACAAGATGCCGCATTCCAGAAACTCAAAGACGCTTTATCCGAAGCCCCTGTCCTTCACTTTCCCGATTTTTCGAGAGATTTCGTCGTTCACACCGACGCTTCCGAGCAAGGTGTAGGTGCTTTCCTAGCCCAACCGTCCAAGGGCAGCACCGATGGCAAAGAGCTGGATATTGTCGCGTACTATAGCAAGCGCTTTTCTCGTAGCCAAAGCCACTATAGCCCCACGATGAAAGAATGCCTTGCTGTCGTATGGGCTCTGACCCATTGGCGTCCGTATTTATGGGGCCGACACTTTACGTGTTGTACCGACCACCAAGCTCTCACGTACTTGTACCACATGCAAGATACGTCCAATATGCTCACCCGTTGGGCAATTTGTCTTCAAAATTACGATTTCACCGTCAAACACGTTCCAGGAAAACTTAACGTTGTACCGGATACGCTATCGCGTATTTTTAGCGTGGTGGATGGAAAACCACTTCCATCCGAACCGCAACTTGCAGCTATCTGTCGTAACGTCCCCGATGATCAGCCTTTTCATCCCCCCAACCCTCGTGAATACGAACTGTCCGCTGGCAACTTAGACGAGATAGTGCCCGTCGAAAGCGATCGCGAATTATTTGCTAGTGCCATATCTGTCTTCCCCGTCGTCGATGCTGCGAAGTTGCTTGCTCATCAGAGGAAAGAATTTTGTCAGTACTTTGACTACCTAGCCAATCCTACTAAGGCTCGCGTCCCACACCAGCAATCAAAGTCCAGCATGAGTAAATTCTTCATCCACGAAGGTTTGCTTTGCCGGTCTTACGTCCCTGCCCACCTACGTAGGCGGGACACCTTTCGTGACCAGCTAGTGGTGCCGAAATCGTTGAGAACACTTGTAATCAACGCTTGCCATGACCTCCCCTCGTCAGGTGGTCACCTAGCCTCTAAAAGTACCTTCGACAAAGTTCGGGATCGTTATTGGTGGCCCACGATGCACTCTGACGTTGCCGAACATGTTAAACGCTGTCTTCCTTGTCAACGCCGCAAAACGTCTCACCGATCACCTATGCTGCCTACCGGGCACCGACCGGTCACCAGACCGTTTCAAGTTGTTGCGGTGGATCTCGTCGAATACAAATCTAAGTCAGAAGGTAATCGATTTATCCTGTCTGTCATCGATCACCTCACGCGTTTCCTCATTCTGATACCTATCAAGTCTAAGGAAGCCGCGGTGGTGGTTCGTCATCTTATTGACCGTGTCTTTTCAGTGTTCGGCCCACCAGAAACCCTGCATTCCGATCAAGGGAAGGAATTTCAAAACCAACTCGTGAAAGAATTGCAGTCTGTCTTTGGGTACAAGAAAACACGTACCGCCGCTTATCGTCCGCAAGGGAACTCTGTTCTCGAGCGTGTCCACAGCACCGTCACAATATGCTTGCCATGTACAGTAACTTGGCTTGCGATAATTGGGCGGAACTACTACCGTTTGTCCAGCTTGCGCACAACACGGCATACTCCAAAACTTTGGAGGAGACTCCCCACTATCTTGTGTTTGGGCGTACGACTACTCTCCCCGTCGAACTCATTCTCGGAGTTCCTTCTACTGATGCACCACAAAATAAACTCGACTACTCACGTCGCACAGTAGAAAATTTGCAGCTCGCGTACGAGTTAGCCCGTCGCAATTTACAAGAACGGGCAGATAAGCAAGCCGTCGAAAACAAAAAATTGTCTTTCCCCAGTTTTAAAGTGGGCGACAAAGTATTACTGCATCGCCCGTACCACGAAACTGACGGACCAAACCCCAAGCTCGTTAGCCCTTGGCATGGCCCGTATACCGTCAGAGCTCAGCTCTCCCCTGTTATTTATCGTGTATCAAAACCGAACGAACCGGCCGAAGTTACGGTCCACTTAGGTCGGATGAAACAATTCGTCAAACCCAAGTCATCACCTGCCCCTGACTTTGAGGCACTCGATGATATGTTTCTCGGAACCACCCTACCCGTCCCTGATCTTGATGGCTCAGTGCACACCGTCACTATCGGCCCGTATGTCATCGAAGCAATCGATGGTCATAAGCGGGGGGTAGGTGCAGCGTCGGTGGAGAATTTCCAATACCACCTCAAACTTAAAGGTCAACCACCACAATGTGGTGTATGGCGTCACTACAGCACTCTTCCTCAATGCAAGGAGATGATCGAATCTTACCGTGCTGTAATTCTGTCACAAAATCCTTCGGCTTTCGACCCTCCCGGGAAGAAGAAGCGAACCTATTCTAGATCGGATCGCGACGAAGGTAACACGTAGGGCATGTATACGCGC
>JABAKD010000023.1:11882850-12022850 GCA_012845835.1 Undaria pinnatifida | reverse complement strand
ACATTTCACTTCGTTGTGCCCTGGGCTGCGGACAAAAACAACCCTTCCCAAAAAACCCTCCTCGTCCTTACAAACCCTTAAAATTCAAACGGCTGCGCTTCAAATCAAACGGCGCTACGAACTACACCCTGGCACGCAAACAACGAGCAGCGCACACCGCACACCCTCTTATTCTATCCCTTCTCGGGTACACCGCGCTCTTCGGCGTTACGCTGGAACGTTTGCGCCTCTGCTGTTCGATCCTGCCCTTGCGGTCTGCCGTGTCTGCGTGCAATCAAACGGCCGCGCTTCAAATCAAACGGCGCTACGAACTACACCCTGGCACAAACACCCTCGCAGCGCACACCGCACACCCTGTATTTATATCCCTCGTCGGATACACTGCGCTCCTCGGCGTTGCGCTGGAACTTGCGCCTCTGCTGTTCGATCCTGCCCTGTGTGGTCTGCCGTGTCTGCGTACGGCGGCGACTGCGTCCTTCAGTTCGGCTGCTGCATACTTTCTCTCGCTGGTTCCTGTCGCAGCTCATCTCCGCCGCGTGCTGTGGGTGTCTGCTATGAGCCTCTTCCCTCGTTCTAGGCTCCTCCTTCCCTGCGGCTGCGTGTTCTTCGCCCTCTTCGAACCTTACGGCGTACCACCTCCTCGTGCTGCGGCAGAATCTTTGCACACACCGTGCAGCGGAACGTCCCTACAGCAGAGCGGTATCTTGACGACTGGGGACACCAACTCTTCCGATACACATTAACAGGGCTCTCTCTGTGTGGTACATACATGGGTAGCGCAGCAGTACTCCTGTGTGTTTGCGTGTGTAGGATACCCGTACGTGTTTGAACCTGCCATACTACCTCACCTTCCTCCAGCGCTCCTGCGGTACAAATCCCTTCCATCACATGTGAATGCGTGCGTCTTCGAACCTGCCATACTACCTCACCTTTCTCCAGCGCTCCTGCGGTACAAATCCCTTCCATCGCATGTGAATGCAGGTGTGTACACGGCACTGCTTATACGCTGCGCACTCAGCATGGTCACAGCAGTGTGTGTATGTACAGCGGTGTGCACACAGCTCTCGCTGTGTGTAGCACATACTCTACAGGTGTAGCGCAGCAGTACTCCTGTGTGTTCGCGTATGTAGGATGCGCGTACGTGTTCGAACCTGCCATACTACCTCACCTTCCTCCAGCGTTCCTGAGGTGGTACTAATCCCTTCCATCACCCGTGTATGCGGGTGTGTACAGCGGTGTGCACACAGCTATCGCTGTCTGTGTAGCACATACATGACATGTGTAGCGCAGCAGTACTCCTGTGTGTTTGCGTGTGTAGGATACGCGTACGTGTTCGAACCTGCCATACTACCTCACCCTCCTCCAGCGTTCCTGCGGTACAAATCCCTTCCATCACCTGTGTATGCATCATCTCCCACGTATGTAGTCTAGACTATGCGTCTCCAGCTACGGCTGTGCGTCCTGTATCAAGTGTTCGTGTCTTTCAGCACGTTACATCCTACACCTGCGTACAACGTAACCCATGCGCACATTGTCATCACACCATGCGGCCTTCCTCGCCAAATTCTGCTGTTCCCTTTACAGGGGACTAAGTACGAGCATCCTATCGGTGACATTCTCCGCCTCAAAGCGAAAGTCGCCGGCTAAACATTCCGCCACTCCCGACGATCGCCAAGTGCCTTCTCGCGCAGTCAAGTGTGACAAAACATTCAGCCACTCCCGACGATCGCCAAGTGCCTTCTCGCGCAATCCAGTGTGAAAAATCATTCAGCCACTCCTGACGATCGCCAAGTGCCTTCTCGCGCAGTCCAGTGTGACAAAACATTCCGCCACTCCAGACGATCGCCAAGTGACTTCTCGCGCAGTCAATTGTGATAAAACATTCCGCCACTCCCGACGATCGTCAAGTGCCTTCTCGCGCAGCGAGCCACCAGTCAAGTATGACAGAACACTTCTCCACTTAACACCAAAAAGCACTTGACTAAACATGTATTTTTGTTGTTGTTCTTGTTGTTGTTCTCACATCAACTCGCATAATCAAGTCCGTGGTCACAGGACAGGCTCCAGTCACTCTGGAGCTGAGGAATACCCTAGGGAAGAACACAAACAACCCAAGGTGGTACACGCATAAATCACAGCTGACGCAATTCATGCCTCCACCAGAAACATATAAAAGTGAAATCGGGAGTCAGTCTACGATGTGCCAGGTCCATACCGGTGCATGCGTCTCATTACAGTACTGGGCCCGCTATAGTGCAGGGGTGTGTCCAGACATTTTACCTGCACTATAGCGGGCACCTGCACTACTCATAAGAGTGCCTCAATAGTGCAGGTTCGGCGCTATTGAGGTTTTGAATATCCCTCAATAGTGCAGGATGAAGCACTCTTTGACTTCATGGTGTGGCGTTCACGCTTTGCGGGGCTAACAGAGTACGAAATGGATCGAAATTATGTATTAGTAGCGGACGAAGATAAATCTCACTCCTCGTTGCCTTTCTTCGATGTTGCAAGATAGAAAAAGACAAAACAGAAAAAGAAACACGACAGGAAGCGTGCTGCAAAAAAACGAGCAACCATATACTACCGTCCCCCGCCCTCATTACGTGGTGACAAAACTCCCTCATGTCTGCCTGGCGCACCCGCTTCGATGTTGCAAGAACAAAAAAAACACAAACAAACCAAGACAAGCACGACAGGGAGTGCGCCGCAAGAAAAACAAACAACCATGTACCCCTGGCCCTCACTCGTCGCGACAAACTCCCTTATGTCTGCCTAGCGCGCCCGCTCCGATATTGCAAGAAAAAAAAACAAAAAAAACAACAAAAACACACAGGAAGCTCACTGCATGAAAAACAAAACAACCATGTACCCCCCGCCCTCACTACGTCTCGACAAACTCTCTCATGTCTGCCTGGCGCACCCGCTTAGCGGAATGCGCTGCGATCGTCGCCATCTTTGCTCTCGTTAGGTAGAACGCCGCGTCTCCGTTGCCACTCTCCTCTGCTGCCGCTTCCAGACAAACGTGCTGCCGCAATTACCGTGGAGCCGCCCGCCACATCCTCCCTGACAGACGTGGCCATGAGGGGCTTGTGGCGTTCTGTCTTGTTGATGGCACAGTTCACCGTCCGCACAAGGCATGGTGCGCCTCTGCGCTGCGTAGAGCTGTTCGGGTCTGCAGCAGCACGTGCACCCTCGTTTCTGTGTTGCGTCTGTCCGCTGTTTGTCTGTCCGTGTGTGTGTCCAACCTGCACTGTTGCGGGGCACCGCGGTGCCTAACGTGCACTATAGCGGAACCTTCCTCAATAGCGCAGGTCCTGCACTACTGAGGGCGCTGTTTGTGTCCAGATATTTTACCTGCACTATACCGGGCACCTGCACTATTCAACCTGCACTATAGAGGGCCCAGTACTGTACTGGGAAAAACCGACTACATCGCTTGCCACCCAAGAAAGACTACCACGTATACGTTACACGTGGTATCTATCACTACGCATACGCACAACAGACGCAAGTCAATTGGAAAAAAGAAACAAAGAACAAAGAAGAGAAAGGAAAGGAAATGGGTGCATGGGGCCAAGAAAAAGTAAAGAAAAATAAATTTCTTGGGGGGTCTACTGGCGAGTCTGCCACCAGAACGGGATGTCGTGGTTTTTCGACGATCTACAGCAATACTACGAACGACTTCCGATACACCCACCGAAGCACGGACTGCCGGCCAATTACGCGATCGACAGCTGGCCGTGGTTGTCACGTGTCTCTGTGTTGGGGGCCCCTGTGCCCTGCCTCTTGTTGGCTCTTGTTTGGGTAAAATATGCGGTGTGGTCGATGGTCTCACGGCAGCAGCACACCAGCACGTCCGCTCGTACGACGTATCATTCTTACGGGAAATGTAACATTTTTTTTTTCATCAAAATGAACATAAAACGGTTGTTAATATTGGACAGAGTGATGCGTGTACGACTAAACTTGCCAACGGCACTCGTACTGCACTTTGAGCCATCTGCTGTGGTTCTGGTTGCTAGTAGTTGCTGCAGTTTGTGCGAGAAGTTTCGCCCTTCGGCTACTGCTGCTACACCTGCTGTTGTGCGTTTGCCAATGTCGTCAGTTGGCGTTCATGCTCGTCGTACATACTGCTGTTCTCACCCAGTACGTACGGGTTTCCTCGTACCTTAACCGTACGTACGACGACGAGCTCACAATAGAAGGAAGGTGACATGAAATGGCATGGACAATGGCCATGTAGAAGCGAGCACAGCGGGGTAGTTCGCTGCGAATCAACCGCACTCGTTCATGCCTACAGCAGAGGCTGCCTGGAGTGTCAGCGGCCGTGCTAAAGCCAGGGCCAAAAGCCGAAGAGACGGCTCTTCTACCTGCTTGGTTTTGTCTCGAGATTCTGTTACATATTGGACAGAGTGATGCGTGTACGACTAAACTAGCCAACAGCACTCGTACTGCACTTTGAGCTACCTGCTGTGGTTCTGGTTGCTACTAGTTGCTGCAGTATGTGCTAGAAGTTTCGCCCTTCGGCTACTGCTGCTACACCTGATGTTGTGCGTTTGCCAATGTCGTCAGTTGGCGTTCATGCTTGTCGTACATACCGCTGTTCTCACCCAGTACGTACGGGTTTCCTCGTACCTCAACCGTACGACGACGAGCTCAAAACAAAAGGAAGGTGACATGACATGGCATGGACAATGGCCACATAGAAGCGAGCACAGCGGGATAGTTCGCTGCGAGTCAACCGCACTCGTTCATGCCTACAGCAGAGGCTGCCTGGAGTGTCAGCGGCCGTGCTAAAGCCAAGGCCAAAGGCCGAAGAGATGGCTCTACCTGCTTGGTTTTGTCTCGAGATTCTGTTACGTGAAAATAATCATGATTTGGGAGTTAATTTGTCACGAAACGTCTTGCCGTCGGTAATTTGTGTCACTAAGTTGTTGGATATCGTCGGTAATTTATGTCACGTTTTTAGGTGAACCCACACTAAAAAAATTGAATTTCCAGCTGGCAAAACGAGCAGATACAAAAGGAATAAAAAGGCCGAGAAAGAAACCAAACAAAGTAGTAGAAAAGTACAGCAAAGAAACTAACGCTCGAGAGTATGCCACCGCAATATTCCAAACATTATCAAGTACCGCTTGGAAATGATGCCAATTTTGAAAATCATCCAGGCGTTGCAGTCATTAAGATTCAACCGAAATCTCCGAAATTCCTCCTCGACATGCGGTATTTTTGCAAGTTCTCGCTTGTCTCGCTCGGCATCCGTCCGCGTTCACGTTGATGTGCGGAATGGACACGGCAGGGCGAGGGGCGTTGGAGCCGCCCCCCGAAGGCGGCGCTCGAACGAAGCTATATTCGACGGAGAATTCCAGTTCCGCGAATCGCATACTTCGGCCGAGACAAAAAAATCCTCCGGACCAAATCCGTGACACCAACGAAGGATTTTATATAGATTTATATCTGGTATAAAAAATGAAAGAAACAGTGGCAAAAAAAAACAGGAACGAGGGTCGCCGGGGCTCGAACCAGTGATGTTGGTGCTTACTGGGCCCAAGTTAAGGTGGTGGTCCCCACAATTTGGGGAGTACTCCCCAGATTTGGGGAGGCAGCAGGACGCGAGCTGTCGAAGGAACTTACACGTTGCGCTTTGCCGTGATCCCTGAACCTGTATGTCTCTCGCGGGACTCCAGTGCTTCTCGAGCCGTCAGGGTGCTTTGTGCCCTCCGGGCAACCCCCGGCTCCTTACAGAACCCAGCATGAGCCCCAAACATATAGGGAAAAGACTGGGTTATACTGAAAACAAGTTTAATTCTTCGTCGTCTTTGTCGATTATTTGTCGTGAAATTTGTCGCCCCAGTCATGCCTCTACCAGAAACATATAAAAGTGAAATCGGGAGTCAGCCTACGATGGTGATGTCATGTCCTAATTCCAAGTAGTGGGTTCCTAAAAATGCTGGTTGAGACGGTCCTCGCTTGCTTGCTGGCTTGCTTCCTTGTTTGCTTACTTGCTTGCTAGCTTGCATGCTTGCCTGCTTGCTTGCCTGCTTGCTTGCTTGCTCGCTCGCTCGCTTGCGTGCTTGCTTTGCATCACAAGCCGTTGCTGTAACGAAAGCCTTTCGCAGCAGTGTACCGTAGACTGGGGCTACAGGCTCTTCTGCAGCTGCTGCTGCTACTGCTGCTGATGCTGAGGCTGATGCCGCTGCTGCTGCTACTGCTACCGCACCCGCTGTTGTTGACCAGAGAATCTCGTTCTAGAGCACACAGGTTAGTCGGAACCCTGGTGTGGCAACCTCAACAAAGAAAATACGGTCGTATCCACCTTGTACATCGCTGAGGATCGTGCACCCGTGCGAATATCGCCATGCTTCGCGCGTGCCATATATCTCCTCACGTCGCAGTTTGGACACACCGCCGACCCCGAGCAGCCCAGGCCGCCTCGTTTGCCGACGAATCACTTAACAAGCTCTAGCCACGCCAATAAAAGAACTGATTTGACGGAAAACCAAAAAAGTTTTACTCGAGGAACAGTCCCATGTCCTTGGTGTGCAACGCAACACAATGCAAAATATATACGTAGCCGAATACGGACTAGTTTGGGTCAAGAGTTTGGGTTCAGGAGTCCCGTCATTCAGAGAACGTTTCGGCCCAAAGAAAGTTCTACCTCTATCGTAGCACGCGTCTTGTTCGCGATGCAACCCCCCCCCCCCCCCCCTCCCATCACCTTCCGCGAACCCCCAAAACAGCGACAGCAGAATCATGTATCCCCCCTCATCCCTTAACTTGCGCGTTATTCTCGTGCTTTTTTCTCCTCCTTTCTTTGCTACCTGATATGTCGCCAGAGTTGAGCGTCCGAAGGACAGAGGCGGCAGCGGCAGCAGCGGCAGCAGCGGCAGCGGCAGTAGCAGCAACAGCAGTCGGGACAGCAGCGACGGTGACGACAGCAGCAAATCGAAGCGGAAGCGTAGAAGACCTGGCCGACCCCCGACGATATTCCCCCCGCTCCCCCTCCTCCTTGCTGAATGCGTTTCATATTAGGGGGGGCGGGGCCAAAGCGACCTTGTACCGCTCCTTGCTACTGGCGTGTCGCATGAGGGCGGGTGCGGCTAAGGTAGCCCCTCCCCCGCCAAGTCAGAACGCGGGTACGGGGGGATCGGCGAGCTCGGCGACGTCGAAGCCAGCCTGGTCAGCGTTAGGTCCGATCACGAGGAAAAACGCTGCTGACGCTGCTGCTGCTGAAAAGGAAGTGCAGGGGCAGGAAGGGGGACAGCAGGAGTTCGCTCCCCAGTTCCTGGATTTTCAGTCTCGTGTGGGCTTCATGAAAAAGGTTGGTTGCTTGGCGCCAGTAATCCCACCGCAGGAGCTGCACTTTTTTGGGGCAAAAGGTTTCTGATCCATCTCACCGGTTGAGCTCCTCAAAAATGTGGAATTTTCGGTTAGAAAGGTAGTTTTTGGAGCAAGTTTGTTGTAGTACTATTACTGTTTATAAGACTACCACTTTGACATAGTGGCCGGGTTTTCGCGAACGAATGCCGTCGATTTCATGCTTCGAGTGAGATGTTGAGCTCCTCATGTTTCGAGCTCAGAAGCTTCTCTTGCACCTCCTGTGTGGGACGACTGGCCGCGCGAATGTCCTTGTGTGCCCCGTGGCGCCGTGTGCTGAGCTAGGCTTGTGGCATACCTGGGCGATTTAAGAAACGTGTACTGTAGTTCTAAGGGGAGTCACCGACCGATATCCTCATTGAGAAAACGCTCAGTAAAAGGTGCGATCGGAGTATCACACACAGCTTGCAAAGATGAGTTTCGACGAAATCTTCGATCTCGCAGCTGGAGTGTATTTCAGTTTTTTATATTATTTAGTATGGTGGCGCTTTTTTGGTTGGGTTCGCTCCGCGGCTCCCGGACTCTCAGCCCCGCGTCTGCCTCGTGAAGAGGGTGGGCACGGGATTGGACCCGTGCTCGAGTTTATCGCCCCTAGCCCGCGTGTGACATTTTGGGGGGGGCTCGAAATACTCCCCCCCCACCTTTTTTGTTAGTTTTTGCAACTTTCGTCGTCACTTTTTCCCGTCGTATAATCAAGGCATAATGAAGTCTCAAATTGGTCAACAGCCATGCTACGGGAGGGGTATCACTCGAATTTTACGAGGCACATTACATAAGGAGCTCTACATCCCCCCCCCCCCCCCCCTTCCCGAGGACCACGGAAGTCCGGCGTGGTAAGACGTTGACGAACACATCCCACTATTCCCAGAACAAGCTACTTCGTGAACAAGTGTAGGCCTACTAACCCGATACATAAGGTCCCATGGTCTAGGTATAACACGGATTTTGTTTCAAAACAAGAAGGGCATTCCGACGATATTGGATTAAGAAGTTCCGCAATTCACAAAATTGAATAGCCGAAAAGTGCTACCGATGTATCTATCGAACCAGGCGTGTAAGGTGTACGTTTTGAGCTCGAAAGACTCCCCCCACCCACCCCCAAGGTGCGGAAGTCAGCCTCACAAGTGGTTCTTAGCGGGATGCAGCCCACCCTTAATGCGATTGGCCGAACACGTCACCGCGCTTCGCGCTTCGTGCACGCGATGCCTGCCTGGTCGGTGGAAACCCGACGTTTTCCGTCTCGGCATTTGTATGGGCGCGAGGGTCTGTGGTCTACGGCTATGCATGAGCATGCCCCCCCGCCCGTTGGCCGACCGTTTGGAGGCCAACAGACCCCTCCCCCGTACTTTGTTATCGCTCTTACGGTGCACCAGGTGCCTGACATTGAGCGTGCAGCTGCTGTATCCGTCCGTACCCTTTGAGCACGAAAGAGCCCCCCCCCTCCCCCCGAGTACCTTGGACTTGCTCGTAAGTTTTGCCTAACAGTCTTCACCCGCCCCGTAGTTTGCCCTCGCTCTTAAGGTGTACCTCGTGCCTATCGGTGCCCCCTCCTCTCCGTATTTTGTCCTCGCCTTAAGGTGTACCTAGTACCTGGCAGTGCGCACACTGCTTGTGTGTCCGTACGTTTTGAGCCCGAAAGAGCCCCCCCCCAACAAACGAGTACTCCCCCCTCCCCCCGCCCCAACAAACAAGGACGCCCCCCCCCCCCCCCCCTCACCCCCCAACCTTGGACTGGCTCGTAAGGTGAACGTGTTGAGCCCAGCAGACTCCACCCCCTTCCCCCCCGTTCTTTGTCCTCGCTCTTAAGGTGTACCTGACCGTGAGCGTGCAGTTGGTGTACACGGGTCTCGTGTGCGCCATGATGCGGGGCTACCGAGAGCCGATCCTCCAGCTGCTCTTCGGACACGGAAAGGTGCCTCAGATCCTGTTCTTCATCAGCACAATCGCGACAATTTTCGGGACTAACGCGGTCATGTGGTCGAACATCGAGGTGGGCATATATTTTGTAGAATTATTCTAGCAACGTCAGCTGTGAGTTCGACAACATTTAGGGTCGATACTCATCTTTGCACGCTGCGTATTACAGTACATCGATCGCCCGTTTTTAGGAAGTTTTCTTGAGTCAAAACCTAATCTATAGTAATAATGGACATTAAGCCTGCAGTGAACCATGATGAAGACATTAACCGGTTAGGTGACATGGAAAATTTCATCCATTGCAGTAAGAAATAGATAATGTCATACTAGTCTTCACGTATTACATCGACTGCGGGGCGAAGATGTCGGGTTGACGGCGACACTCTTGCCCGTTGACGGACAGCCGCCGAGCACGGAACACCACACACTAAAACTAGTATGATAAGTCCAAAGACGCCTTAACGGACAGCCGTCAAGCGAGGAACTCCACACGCTGAAACTAGTATAAGCCCGAAGACACCGTGACGGACAGCCGTCACGCAAGGAAATCCACACACTAAAAATAGTATGATAAGTCCAAAGACGCCTTGGCGGACAGCCGTCAAGCAAGAAACTCCATACACTACACCTAGTATGATCAGTCAAAATACGCCTTGACGGGTCAAAACTAAACCGTCAACCGATAGGTTTGCTGTGGGGTGCTCGATTTATGAGCCCCTCGGATTCGGCAAAGATGTCAGGAGACGGCACTGTCAGCCCTTAACCGACGGAAAAATAGATAAGTCGACGTTGACTGTCGCCAAACTACTACGTTGTAGTGTGGAGCGCTTGATTTATACCCCTGACGGCTGTGCGTTTTTTTTTCTTGACTGATCGCCTCGTGAAATCTTTGCAAGCAAAGAATTGCCACTCTTGTCTCCGTGCCTATAGTGATTCGGATTGGCGATTGTATAGGTTTCCGTGCGGGCTCCACGATCAAACCAGGTACAAGGGTTCCGCTCCGCGGGCGGCTGACGCCGTCCGCTATGCTCGCGCAAGGAAAGGAAGAATGCAACTAAAACCATGTAAAAGGGGCAGAAAGAAAGAGGCCCATGATTTGGTGCAAGCAGCGGTTTGATAATGCCAAGAGCTGCTTGTGCAGAGCAAATTGTCCTGTTGTGCCCATCTGTGCTGTGTGCTTTTGCTACCGATGTTACGTTCTGATCGGCAGTACGGGGGTAATTTGCGTGGGGGAAACAACAGGGGGCCGTGAAAGATCAAATACAGGTAGAAAAAGAAAAAAGAAGAAAAGTAGTACACAACAACACGTATTTTTATCCGGTACTGCTCTATGTTCGAAAGAAAGCACACAGCGCAGCACGACACAGCACCGCAGCGAAAGGCACGGCACCGCACCGTACGGCTCCGCACGGCGCTACGCTGCGCTGCTGGGCTATATATAGCCGGACTGATCTAAGCTGGGCGTGCATTGTGATCCAACAGCGTATAGTACCTCATGATGGTGTGTACAAACCTGGTGTAGTAGTACCGGTATGTACTATAAGCCTCAAGGTCTTCTCGTTGGTTCGAATCCCGGTGTCATCGAGGAAAAAAAAATATCCTCATAAAAAAAATAATAGATATCAATTTGACTTTGTGGCCTTCTAGTAGATAGACTGTCCGCTTATAAGCCTGATTTTCGTTGGTTGAATCCAGGGGTCATATATAAAATCATTCCTTGGTGTCATGGACTTTGGTCCGGAGTTTGTTGTGTCGGCCTAAGTATGCGATTCGCGGAACTGGAATTCTCGGTCGAACATGGCTTGATTCGAGCGCCGCCTTCGGGGGGCGGCTCCAACGCCCCTCGCCCTGCCGTGTCCGTTCCGCACATCGACGTGAACGCGGACGGGCGCCGAGCGAGACGAGCGAGTGTCGAGGAGGAATTTTGGAAAAATTGTTGAATCTTAATGGCTGCAACGCCTGAATGATTTACAAAATTGGCATCATTTCCAAACGGTACGTGATAATGTTTGGAATTTTGCGTACCGGGCGAGAACAGCAGTATGTACGACGAGCATGAACGCCAACTGACGGCATTGCACCAATCACAACATCAGGTGCATGCAGCAGCAGTAGCCGAAGGGCGAAACTTCTAGCACATATGATACTGCAGCAACTAATAGCAACCAGAACCACAGCAGATAGCTCAAAGTGCAGTACGAGTGCAGTTGGCAAGTTTAGTCGTACACGCATCACTCTGTCCAATAGTCTATATATAACAGCATCTCAAGCAGGTAGAAGAGCCGTCTCTTCGGGCTTTGGCCTTGGCTTTAGCACGGCCGCTGACACTCCAGGCAGCCTCTGCTGTAGGCATGAACGAGTGCGGTTGATTCGCAGCGAACTATCCCGCTGTGCTCGCCTCTATGTGGCCATTGTCAATGCCATTTCATGTCACCTCCCTTCTGTTTCGAGCTCGTCGTCGTGCCGTCGAGGTACGAGGAAACCCGTACGTACTGGGTGAGAACAGCAGTATGTACGACGAGCATGAACGCCAACTGACAACATTGGCAAACACACAACACCAGGTGCAGCAGCAGTAGCCGAAGGGCGAAACTTCTAGCACATACAGCAGCAACTAGTAGCAACCAGAACCACAGCAGATAGCTCAAAGTGCAGTACGAGTGCCGTTGGCAAGTTTAGTCGTACACGCATCACTCTGTCCAATATATAACAACCGTTTTAAGTTCATATTTAGGAGAAAAAAATACCAGGTCTAGTAAGTTGAGTCGCGATTTTTTCTTCCTTTTTGTCTAGTAAGTTGAACTTCCTACTGCCGCTAATTGCCGCCTGACAGCTGTGCATTAGTTGCGGAACGGTCCAGCGTTAGCTTTTCTTTGATTCGCACCATTTGTTTCGTACTTGACGAAGCTTCAGCGGCTGAGATCTGGGCTTGGCTCATCAGCTCGACACCGCCCAGCACCCCATCGCAGCGCTATAGCTTACAGCAACGAAGCGCCGTGCAGTGCCCTGCGATGCCCTGCGGCTCAGCTCAGCAGCGCACCGCTAGCTCAGCAGAGCGACGCGCTAGGCTTTGCCGTGCTCTGCCATCGCGGTCGTTCGTTATTCATGATATCTAAAACTCCGCGTACGCTGATATTTAGGTATTTGGCGCTTTATTCTATACATATCGCGTCAACCATCGTAATATCATACAAAATGGGGGAGGGAATGTAATCTCTATGCAAAGATCCTGTTTTGTTTTAATCATTTGTCAGCCGGCCGCCCCGGTGGTCTATTAATAATAGTGGTTTTACCCTCGAATATTACTAACGTTTGGTTGTCCTTGAGTTCGACACCCACCACGATGAGATTTGACTTTATTTGCAAAAATGCAAAAAAAAAACAGGCATCAATCAACTGCTGAGAGCGCCTAGCAGCGTGGGTTGGTTCGACGCTCGACGAGGGAAGAAAATGCTGGATTCTCCTGGCGGTAAAAATGAAAGCACGTGCCGAAGTGGGGAGGGAGGAGGAGGGCCCGCTATTGACCCCGGATCTGAGTTACTACTGGGAGGGAGCGCGAGAGTGGTGCGGGGATAATAAATTGGATGAAGAAAAAAAATGTTGCAAAGGTATATTATTATTACTACCAGTAAATAATATGTCAGTCTCTAGGAAATACGCACGGCACTATCAGCAGTCGTCATGGTAGAGACACTCCGGATATTATGCATTGAGGGGACGCGTCCAATTTCGACAACGTGAAAGCCCCCACGAAGAAAAGACAGCAGACACACATATCCCCCCTTCCCGAGAAAAAACAGAGAAGAAGCGCTACGCCAACCTCCCGTACGAGCAAAGCCACCCCCGCACCAATCTTAGACAACGCCGCCTCAACGAGAGATCGCCCTCCTCTTCTACGTTTTCCTCCTCGCCCGCGACCACGCAGACCAATCAATGCGACAGCCTTCACGTAACAAACAAAGCAATCTTCTTCCAAAACCTCGCCGGCTGACATGTCCTCATGTCGACGTTTGATGCAAACCGACTTTGCATCCTGTCGACTTCGAACCTCCACTGCCACGGGGACAGCAGTGCAGTCTCTTCATTAATGCCAAGGCCTCTTTTGTTTCGCCTAGAGGCGACGCAGGTTCTCAATAATACTCTTTTTGGTATTTTTGTTTGATAGACGCCAACTTTTACTTGACGGCGCATTTAATAGTTTGTTTCGCCTATCCTTGCCTTCTTTATTGTATAATAGTACGTTTTTTCTTTTGTCAAAGCATTACTTTCAGAATCCCATGTTCGTATGAAACTCTTGGCATAACTTTAAAGTTCAATGCATGCCAAATCGGACAGCTACACCTTAAGTGGTCGAAGTGCTGCCCTGCCCTACCCGAAGCATGGGCGCCGGCGAATGCCGGCGCCCATGCGGAGCCCTTGTATGAAACAAAAATGATCCTCGTTAAAAAATTGATATATATTGTTGGTGAAAAAATAGTACTGGTAGATACACCACTGCTGCTGTGACATATTGTGGTAACAACTGAAATTCGAAAAATATACAAAAATAATTGTCATAACTGAAAAAATAGTGCTGGTAGATACACCACTGCTGCTGTGACATATTGTGGTAACAACTGAAATTCGAAAAATATACAAAATTAATTGTCATAACTGGCCCACAGCTTCAGCTTGCTCCTGTTGCCTTGTGCTTGTGCCCTTGGGCGCATTACAAAAAAGCTCGCATGGACGTCTATTGAAAGGCAAATTCAACTCCCTTGCATCGACGTCCATTCAAATGCAAGTTCAACTCCCAAAAAAGCAAAGTTGAAAGTTAAACTCCCAAAAACAAATCTTGGAAAAAAAGAGTAGACAAAACAAATAAAAAAAAGGTTAAAAAAATGTTCAGAACATGAAGAACGAGTTCGAACGAATCAAATTTAAAGGAGAAAATAAAAAATGAACGAAGAAACAACTACTGAAAAACGAAAGAAATGCAATAATTGACAAAATGGAAAAAAAACAATAAAGTGTGGAAGAAAGCAAAGAAAAGCTGGAACGGTGAAAAAATGTTGCCAAGAGATGCTTGTGCAGAGCTAATTGCCCTGCGCTAGATGCTTGTTGATGTCACGTTCTGAACGGCAGTACGTGTGATGAGAACACGACACGTGCATAATAAATGGTGCCTGGTACCTGTATCATACCTGGTACTACTGCTGTATGTTCAAAAAAACGCACAACGCCGCACGACACAACACCGCAAAACGAAGGGCAAGGCACGGCACCGCACTATGCCGCGCTGCACTGCTGAGCTATATATAGCCGGGCTGACCTGAGCTGGGGGTGCGTTGTGACCCAACAACGTAGTATGTACAAACTTATTGATAGTACCGGTACGTGGGATGATGCTGCGAATGAATGTTACAGGTATGTACGAAGTAATAAAATTACCGCAAAGCACGCAGCATGGCAAAGCAGCCAAGCACGTCAAAGCACAGCGCTGCGCTCTGCTAAGTAAGCTAGAGCTGCAGGGCATCGCAGGGCACTGCACGGCGCTTCGTTGCTGCGAGCTATAGCGCTGCGGTGGGGTGCTGGGCGGTGCGGAGCTGATGAGCCAAGCCCAGATCTTAGCTGACGAAACTTCGTCAAGCACAAAATAAATGGTGGGCTACAGGGTATCGCAGGGCACTGCACGGCGCTGCGTTGCTACGAGCTACGTATAGCGCTGCGGTGGGGTGCTGGGCGGTGCGGGGCTGATGAGCCAAGCCCAGATGTCAGCTGATGAAACTTCGTTCCGTAACTAATGTAAGCTACAGGGCATCGTAGGGCACTGCCCGGCGCTTCGTAGCGGCGAGCTATAGCGCTGCGGTGGGGTACTGGGTGGCGCGGAGCTGATGAGCCAAGCCCAGATCTCAGTTAATGAAACAGCGTCAAGTACAAAACAAATGGTGAGAATAAAGAAAAAAAGTTAAGCTGAAACCGTTCGGCAAGTAATGCACAGGCGGAAAATTAGCGGGAAATGGTAGGAAGTTCAACCTATTAGACAAAAAGGAAGAAAAATTCGCGAAAAGGTTCAAAATCGTAATTGGTAGAAAAACCAAATTTGCAGGAAGCAGCTGAAAAGTCAAGAAGCAACTGGCAAAACGAGCAGAATAAAAAATAATAATAAGGCGGGCCGAGCAAGAAATCAAAGAAAAAAAGCTGGACCGTTCCGCAAGTAATAACCTGGACCGCCCGACCTCGGAGATGCCAGGGAAGCCCCAACCGATCGCTTTCAGCACAAATATATTCATAAGTCTATGGTTGTTAACGGTAGGTGCCACAAGGCGTACACAGGCAGATTTGACCTATCTTTAGTCCGTTTTTTCTCCTATCGTCGGCGCTCTTAAACCGGGTAGCCTACTGTGTCCGTTTTGATTCATTATAAGTACAACTAGTTAATCGCGCAGCTTGCGAAGATGAGTGTCGACGTATTTAGATTAGCGTTATACAATAGTTGATATCCTAAGAATTTTAATGGTACCAAAGTACCAATCCAAGGCATTATCTAGTACAAGGTACGAGTATGCGTTTTGTTTGTTGTTTGTTTTTTTATGACAGCATTGGCATGCGTTTTCGTTGTTGTTTTCGTTCGAGTCGACGCGATCGAGGTGGGCTTGAAAAACATTTGATTGTTTCGGTTGTGATTACTCGAGATGGGTCGTTGAGGTGGCGACGTGTTCGTTTTGCTAATAATTCACTACTGCTGTATGAGCCGGACGTGTGCTCGTGTTGTTGTTATACTGCTGTAAGGAGTTGAAAAAATATTTGGCCGTTTTTTGTGGATGGCTTTTCCTGAGATTTTTGTGTGTTTTGGTGCACCTGACAGGACAGCGATCTAGGGCATCGCCGGCAGCTAAAACAACGGCATACTCTTTGGTTTGTCCTCCTCATCTGCTAAGGCCCTTGTGCGGTCGAACGAAGTATCATGGCGGGGACAGGCGGTCATGGCTTCCTGTGCAGCGGTGTCAAACTTGGACGTACGCGCAAATATAATCTGTACGCGCCGTTTTGTCGACTGAAACCCCATGCCATTTAAAAAAGTTCGAACCGAACTGCTGCTGCTGCTGCTGGGTTTCCTGCCTTCTGCCGCCTTCTGCCGTTGCTGCCTGCTGTTGGGTGTTGATGCCCCAGCGCACATCGTCGGACCTCATACCTGGCATGCGAAGCATACATCAGAGGCAAAGGCCCACAGAACCCGTATTTTTCTGTTTATTTCTCGCGCCGCTGCTGCTCTTGTGCTGCATGACACATGACCCTACTACATGCTCCGTACGTGTTGCGTTTACTGTACATCAACAGCCGCGCTGTTAGCCCTCTCCTATGTGACAGCCACGGACGGTGCCTCTGTGTATGTGTATGTGTGATCTCTCCTGTATGTGTGAGAGAAGGGTGTGCTGTCATGCTACATGCACGCGCACAAAACTACTACTGCCTACATAAGGCATCAATTAATGAGAGATTATTCGTACTTCAAAGTGTTCAGATAATTTTTGGTGTGTTAATTGGTTACGCATGATAGGTAATGTAATACAATGTCATCTTATATTAGGTTCTGGTGCATGAAACGTACTAAAAACGGGCGATCAATGTAGTACGCAGCTTGCAAAGATGAATATGGACCCTAAATTCGTCGTTGGAATAGTTTTATTGAACGATCTGAATAATCAGCGACTTGTATTTTCAAAAGCAGCCGCTCAGCTTCACAGCGACGAAGTAGGTACCGTCTGCAGCCGCAGTACAGCAGCGGCGGTACAAACACGACAGGCGTGCTTCAAGCTGTACCTTGTGTGCCAATAGTCACGGTGTATGTGTGTGGCTGGTGCACAGCTGGGAGATCCAACCACGACAACATATTCATGCCCGATGCAACAATCAAACGCATTATCGTCGGACCTCACACCCGCAACCTATTAATGGTACTCGAAAGACATTGGGTAGTTTTCGAATTGAGGAGTCCGACCAGTCAGAAATGTACCAGGTATTAGCCAAAAGCACGACGTCTACGTGTTTTCGGGTACCATGGATACCGTCCAAAACCTCGGCGATGGAGACATTTCCTAACTGTGTACAGGAATACAGGAACAACACCGATATATGATAGCAGTATGATTTTGTGCCCTATTGTTCGCCGAGGTTGACGTTGCACGGTCTAATCGCCTTGCTTTATTTGCGATATGTGACAGCTCGTCTCCCTAGTAGGCATCGGCACGGGCACTGGTTGTGCTGGATGTGGATGGATGGAAATATCAGTTTAATGTCAAAACGCACACTGCTCTATACACGGCTTTTTCCATTTTCGCCAAGAAATGCACAAAAAACAATACCGGGCGCGTATTTTTCCCGCTTATTCAATTTTGCTGTGTGCGTGTTTTCGTTTTTTTTATGCAGTTGCGACAAAGCTTTCCGCGGAACCTGCCGCTTCTGACAGCATTCACTACGGCATGGGCGCTGTACGTGGGCGTGTTCTCCCTGATGTTCACGCAGGGGTCGGTCATTCGCGCCGTTTTCCAGGCCGCGTTCGTAGTCGGTGAGAGAACGGGTGACGAATTGAAATTCTGACACATGTACATGTTTGTTCCTGATTCTGATGGTTTTCCCTATTGCGATTCCGGCGTTTTTTTTCCGGGACTGACCGTCCTTTTAGACTACGCATGAATCCCTCCCGCGATTTCTATCGAAATTTCCCGTGCTGACCGGTTTTGCGGACAACACAAGGCCCTCTGACGGCGTGCAACTCCCGCAGGAAGCCGAAATCGTGCTGTACCGCTCTGTACGTACGTATATGTATCGTTTTCGTATCGGTATTGGCGACCAATGGGTCCGTTTTTTGCAGGGTAAAGTGTGCATTCACCCCTTCAGAGACCTCAGAGGGGATACTTGACGACGAAAATCGACGATCACTGCATCGGTCGCTTCTGGTCGGCGATAAAAAGTTGATTGTCCGGGCCGCGAACAATGCAAAAGACTCGTACGGGACGGGCTCAGCGCGATCCTACTCTCGTACTGCCGCGCGCTCACGCTACTCGTAGACGCTTGAAAGGTATCGCAATCCTCGTTTCTTTTTTGTCGCTGTACTTTAATGAACATATCAACATATGATCAAGCCCCGAAAGGATCAGGCATGAGCCTATTCCGCGTGGGCGCTGCACGTGGGCGTTTTCTTCGCTGATGTTCACGCAGGGATCGGTCGTCCGGGCCGTTTTCCAGGCCGCTTTCTTCGTCGGTGGGAGAGATGAGACCGTGCCATCGCTAGGGTTAGGGGTATTGGTCGAACCGCCAGAGATAATGAAGAATATATTCCGGTACGGTTAGAGCGCTGTACCATGAGCGTGTTCTCCCTGATGGTCACGCAGGGGTCGATGATCCGGGATGTTTTGCAGGTAGCCGTCGTCGGTGGTGAGAGACGGGATAAAGGCGCTCCCGGTTCTGGTGGTTTGATTCGGGCTACGTGTTTATGTAGTTTCTTTTTGTCTCGCTTTTCGCTCTCCATCTTTTGGACAATCCGTGGTCACCTGGGCCGGACGCTCCCTTCCTTCCTTTTCATCGCGCAGAAGGTTCGGCATTCCCTCTTCTCGTCGATTTTCGTCGAAGTTTGCTAACTCACTTTTTTTTTTTTGCCCAGCACATTTGCTATACCCGCATTATCTGTTTCCCTTTCTCCCTCCCCAGACGTAACACAGATATGGGGTCTCTAAGCACGTTTCGCTTCCCCCCTCACCACTAGGGTACGCGCCTTCGATTTTTTCGCGAGAAGAAACCTCAGCCCTTTCTTCCCTCATCTACTCGCACCGAAATGCATAATACTCTCTGACGTCGTACGCCTGCAGCACGACCCAGGCGCACTTTTACCGGGCTGCTGGGTATTGCCTGCCCGACTACTTGCACGATGGCTAAACATGGTTTTTGTTAGCTTGCAAAGATCAATATGGATCCTTGAATTGGTCGAAGTCGCAGCTAGCGTTTGAAATATAACTAGATCTACGTTTTTGTTTGGTTTTCAGGAGGTTTTTCCTTTTTTTCAACTTGCTACCCCCCCAGGATTCCGCGCCAACCACGTCCAGAAGGGAAACCTTGTAGTATAGAACAAGCTATAATCTGGTTTGGACTCGTCGGCGTTGTTTGCCCGGTTACAAAGACGGTGGCTAACTTTTTTTTAGTTGGTTTTTATAAGAGTTTTGTGCCCTTCCTTTCTACCTCGAACACTCCCGGGATTTGAAGCCAGCCACAGTCACCTATTTTGTCTCGTAGTTTGTTACCGCAGAGAGAGCTCGTCTCTCTATCGTGCATCAGCACGGACACTGGTTGTGCTGCAGTGTAGATGGATGGAGGCATCAGTTTAAGGTGGAGAACAAACAAAGATCCCGAAGGGGCAGCTTGTAGACAAAACTATAAACTCGTTTGGGCTGGTCGGTGGTATTTACTACTCAGTATAAGATATGGGCCCCTGA
Source organism: Undaria pinnatifida (assembly GCA_012845835.1). NCBI lineage: Eukaryota > Phaeophyceae > Laminariales > Alariaceae > Undaria > Undaria pinnatifida. Next base: position 12,003,087 of record JABAKD010000023.1, on the reverse strand, counting down.
CAGGTTCCACATTGGTCACTCACTTGTCTTACAGACGCTCTCGTGTTTATCCCACTAGCCACGGATAGAACTGAGCGCTAGGCGCGCTGCAAATCCGTGATGCAATTGCACCATCCCCTTTTTCCTACACGCACATGTCCTCCAAGGCATGTGGAACTCTTTTTTGCCCTATATCCTGTGCCTTGCTAGGCTCCCACGGCAACACCGTAGCATACTTACCCGGTTACTTGCGCGGTGGCTTATTATTTTGCTCAATTAGTTTTCAAGCACTTGTTTTTGTATGTTGTGCCTGGTATAAGCTCATAGGGACGCCTGCGTTCCCCGTTTTCAACTTGCGACACCGCCGGGATTTCAATCAACCCACATCCCGGAGGGGGGAACCATGGACTAGGCACATCTCTACAATGAATTAATCCCACTGGGGGGAGGGGGGCGCGTGGTTTTGCGCCCTATTGCGTTATAGTGCTGTGATAAGAGGGTGTACGTCTTTGTTTCACCGCCTACCCGAAAGCGCGTATGCATTTCCCGTCCATGTTTCTACCTTTTAATAGTTCGCGAGCGCTCGTTTTTGTTCATTTTGTCATTGTTGTCGTTCGGACTCTCCCATCTCAATTTTTGATCTATTTTTTCGGACTGCATAAGGCTGCAAAACAAGGCAATCCCAGTTTTGGGGGGGGGCATAACGTTCTACTGTACGGCGAAGAGGGTGAAGAAGCCTCCCAATCACCGCCCATCTTTGTGTAATGCCCTTTGATGCCCCTTCTTTCTGGTGGTTTGCGAAAACTCGCCCCCCCGCCCCACCGCTTTGCTCCATGTTTGATGTTTGCACCGCCCGATCTCAGTTATCCATCGTTGTTTTGAACTACCGTAGGTACCCCGATTTAAGCCCGCCCCGTGACAAGCCGAAACAAGCGCTCTTAACCGCGCATTGCTCTTATCTGTCGCGGGAAATATATAGCTTTAGTGTAGGCGGGACTTGCCGATTTGACCGCTCTTAAGGCCCGAATGCTCTTATTCTGGGCGCTCTTAAATTGGCGTACCCACTGTGGGTAAGGTTTTCTCTGAAGGCGTACATGTTCCACACGACCCCGAAGCGCACTTCCTTGTAAGTTTTAGACGTAGCAGGTCTAATCTGCGAACTGATGCTAACTATTTTTTGTCGACACAATTTGAACGAACAGTGTTGACTCCTGCCACCGTCCGCCCTTTCTTTGTTATTTCAGACTGCATAAGGCTCTCTAGCAGGGCACACCTTCTGCATGAGCCCAGGGCACACCTTCTGCATGAGCCCATCTCACACCTATCACTGTTTCCTGCTTATCGTTCTTCAGCGTTATTTTTGCCATCAGCTGTGTTTTTCGCCGCCCGCTTTCGATCATGTGTTTGTGTTGCCGTGTAATTCTGCTTCCTTTCTTGGGGAGGGATAAATCAGGCTCTCGGACGGCGTACGTGCGTCTCCTGGGCGACGATGAAGCACAGTACCCCGGAGCATTATATTGTAATAGAACCTTACGAAAATAAGGAAATACTGCTTCGATAGAGGGGTACCACTTTTTTTTGGGGGTTCCTCAATGGAAGCTTAAGACCTCCCCGAAACTGATTTGGAGAATAATGTAACTGCTACCGGATGAACTGATCCCATGGCCTAGGTCCACGACGAGAATCATGCAAAAAAAAAAATGTCTTACTTCCGATGATTTGGGTTAAGGAGCCCCATGGTTCAGAAACCATTTCATTCAGACGAAAAGCGCTACCTTTATCGTAGCACGCGTCTTTAGTTTTACAAAATATATTCTACACCGCAATTCCATGTTTTTCCCGCGCTTTTTTTTTGTCCCAGTAATTGCCGTTGTCGTTCGCCACATCCGCTTTCAAGATTCTATCGTCATTGTTTCGCCCCCCCCCCCCGCTCCCGCCCCCCACTGCTACACTCGGCTGTCCGACGTAGTACGCTTTCCGCACGAACCCAGAGGTTCCTATTCAACATTCGTAACGTTTTTACAACATCTCCATGTTTTTTCCCGCTGTTTCGCGAGCACGTTGTTTGTTTACCCCAGTTATTATCGTTTGCTCCATGCGCTCTATTACTCCTTTGCCATCATATTCCCCCCCCCCCCACCCTATTTTTCTTTTCTGTTTCGGACCACAAATTAGGCTCGCTGACGGCGTACGCGTTCCGCACGAACCCAAAGCACGAGCTCACGCAGTTTGGGGCGGGGCTGTACTCCGCGGGTAACGCGCTGGGGATGTTCTGCCTGATGAAGCTCCTCTTTTTTAGGGGCCACCGCGCGTCAGACCTGGCCCTCTCCTGCTTCGCTACGCTGTTCTTCAGCCTCTATCTCGTGTACGATACTTACAGGTTAGCTTGTGTTCTCGTCGGCCGTTCACGCAGACAGCGCTCCCATCGCGTCGATCAAGGTGGTATGTGGTTGTTGTTATGGTTGTTGTTGGCGTATTGCGGATCGTTCATTGTGTCAGGCTCACATCATTTAATAAAACTTGGGTCCTCAAGGAAGGAAGGAAGGAGCCTTGGACGAGCAAAAAGGCACGCCTCTGCTGTATCGGCTGTCGATCGAGGTAGCTCTTGGGGGTTAAAGGAACCTCTAAAACTGACGGAGCTTCCTCGACGGAGCTCCAACTATTTTTTGTTGGAGGCGTTCTGCGATAGGGGTATCAATATTTCAGGGCTTTTCACGGGTCATGATGTGGAATTCGGGTCGGGTCTGGTCGGTTTAAAAAACTCGCGGATCGGGTCGGGCCGGGTCGGTTCAGGTGTTCCTTTTTTTTTTTTCGGGTCAGGTCGGATCGGGGACACATGCTACGATAAGTGTGCACCATCGTTTTTGTGAGGCTCTTAACACGATGAGGTGCTCTATACCCCACCCCCAAAAAGCTACTTCGAGTGAACTGAAACGGCAACCCGATGACCAACCCCATGGCCTGGGTGAAAAAAGTACTCAAACAGCACGAAAAGCATGACGAAATCCCGACGATTTTGGGTGAAGGAGCCCCGTCATTCAGAAAATATGTTCGCCTAAAAGAGGTACTGTACCTCTATCGTAGCACGCGTCCGGGTCGGGTCGGGAGGTTTCCCAATCTGTCTTGATCCGACCCGCGAGAAATGATTCGACCCGTGAAATGCGCTGCAATTTTTTGACCGTTTTGTTTTTTTCAGACTGTCGAAGAGGTACTACCCAATATATTGCTGGAATGCAGTTTTGTGTTTTCACAATATCAGTCGTTGATTACCTAGGCCGTGGGGGTGTTTATCGTGTTACGCTTTATCTTTCTCCACAAGAGTTAGGTTTGTTTGTGACCTACAGAGACAGCTCCTCAAGTGACGAGAGGCCCAGGACCTAAAAACGGTGCATCTTTTCCGTAGCATGCGTCCGGTTTGGAGCAGTAGCAGGAGTAGGAGCAGCAGCAGTAGCAGTAGCAGTAGCAGTAGCAGTAGCAGTAGCAGTAGCAGTCGCAATAGCAGTAGCAGTAGCAGTAGCAGTCGCAGTAGCAGTCGCAATAGCGGTAGCAGTAGCAGTAGCAGTAGCAGTCGCAATAGCAGTGGGAATAAAAGTAACAGTGGGAGTATCAGTAGCCGTAGCTGTAGCAGTAGCAGTAGCAGTCGCAACAGCAGTGGCAATAGCAGTAACAGTCGCAGTAGCAGTCGCAGTAGCAGTAGCAGATGCAGTCGCAGCAGCAATAGCCGTAGCAGTGCAGCAGCAGTGCCAGCACCAGCAGCGGTAACAGGAGTAGCAGCAGCAGCAGCAGGAGTAGCAGCAGCAGTGGCCGTGGTGGCAGAGAGATCAGATGCAGCCGTCCAATCCATCGCTGTGTACACCCCACCTGTGTCTGCACGGTGGTGGTGTTCCTTTTTCTGTAGTTTGTCGTTATTTCAGACATGGCTGGGATTCTGGTGCCACTTACCCTCGCTTTAGCGTGTGCTATCGATTTTTTCTTGTGCAGTGCTTTTGTCTTGTTGATAGCCCAGAATCATCGTTGGCAGCGCCGCTATTCCGCCTGTTCGCGATGTGTTCTTTGTCAATTCGTGCCGTGTTTGCCTTCTTTTTTTTGCTTCTCCCATATTTTTTCGCGCTTTTTCTTTCTCCTTCTCCCTCCCTATCGTGGGCGTCACTCAGGTCCGGGGTAACGAAGCAGGCTCTCCCCCCCCCTCCCCACTACGGTTGTTTGATCATCCTGAATCCTTGTATATCCCTCCAGACAGCTGCGATACCGGTACTCTGATTTCAAGCAAGTTGTCACAGTTTTGAAGGGAATACTTCTTTGCTGTCCAGTTTTCCCACATCAATTTCTAGCATTTTGGCCCCGGGAGTGAGCGCAAAGGGCTTAAAATACCGGTTACCTCTCCGTCCTCCCAATCCTGTACGTCCGTCCTCTACTTTTGCATATGATCTCGTGCCGTGTTCTGTTGTTTTTTTTTACGGCCCAGAATCATCGGTGGAAAGCATCGGCAGTCTGGAATGTTCGGGGTTAAGGACTGGGCGGTCGCCGCGATGGCACTGTACGAAGACATCATGCAGGCAAGATTTCGCCGAGATCCCCTCAATAACAGGCACACACCGCCCTTCCGCCGACGTACCAGATAAAAGTGCTATGCGATGCATGCGAGGGTGTAGGGACGAAACCTACATTTCTCCGACGCCTTTTCACTTGAGGAGCACTGTACATATCGCACATGCATTGGATTCCGGGTTTCCTTTGTGGGTTGGTTGTATGACTAGAACAGGCGCAACAGACTACCGTGCAAATGGAATAATCATGAGACGTTCCCGTAAACCCCAAACATTGATTTTGGGAGAAGACGAACGTGCAACCGAAGCTTTGTTTACGAGGCGTGATACGATATAGAGGTAGCCCTTTTTGGCCGAAACGTTTTTTTGACCGACGGGGCGCCTTAACCCGAAATTTGTGGGAATTTCGAACCTTGTTTTCAAGACATTTCGATGTTTACTTAGGCTTTGGATTTTCATCGGGTAAAAGGATTACTTTTCTCCTGGTCAGTTTTGTGTTAGAGGTATATAGCTCTTCAACTTAGGAGCCTCAGAAAATCAAACTGGGCGTATCTACCGTAGTGTGCGTCTCAACGCACCTCGGTGTTCCTCTGGAATGGGCTCTTGAGGACTTTTGGAATGTACTTACGCTAGGTTCGGGTACAGCCTTCACTGGTCATCCCTTCCAAGGTATATTCTTCGCTTGAACGGGGTAGCTAGTTGCACCACGGGGCAGACTGTTTTGTTAGCCGACCAATGGCCAACGGTCCCAACCCAGGTTGATTGACGGATAAGCAACGGATGATAACTCACGGGTAGAGGATCCTTATTGACCCTTTTGAGGCCCGTTTGTGCCGTCCAAAAACAAGACATGTGCGGTGTTATCAACCGCCTAGCAAGAGCATGGCTGCAGCGGTACATGTTATACTATTAGTTGTATCAGAATGCGGTGCGCGTGTACAGCTCTTCCAGTTTCGCTTTGAACATACTAGTAAACACACTAGTGATCACGCTAGTGAACACACGAGTGAACACACTGGCGAAGACACCAGTGAAGACGCTGTTGACTAGTGAACGCACTAGTGATCACACTAGACACAGTGAACACTTGATCACACTAGTGATGACAACAGTGAATAAACTAGTGATCACACCAATGAACACACTAGTAATCACAAGTGAAGACACAAGTGATCACACAAGGTGAACACACTAGTGAACACACTCTTTACCCGGCGTCCCGTGCTGCTTCGTGGGACGGACTCGGAGATCGTCAATTTATGTCGTCAATTTTTCCCCTCTGAGGCTCTAAAAAGCGTTAACAGTCTACCAGAAACATTTTTTTGCCGAAGAGTGCTAGCCTTGCCGAAGTATTGCGTCGGTTTTTCCCGACAACATGCGCCGATCCCATCCCGGTAACATGTACCACCCCCTCGTGATGGCACGAAAGTCATCCAAAGCGTACAACCGTATAAGAAGATTCCCCGTCGGGCTTTGTGGTTTGTGCAATCCGGGGGTGTCGCAAGCTTGTTAAATGAGAAAGAACACAGGCGTTCGCTCCTCCTAACAAGTACCCGTACCCCACCGGGCAAGCAAACGAGTACCGACCAGCCAAAACAGTTTATAGGTAGCTCTGTACGGCACGTTTGAAGCTTATTAGGCACTGCAGTAGTGTGGGCGGGAGGATGTATGCATAGACACGGCTATCGCTGAAAGTATGTCCCCTTTCCTTGTCACCCATCCCAGCCCCCCCCCCCCCCCCGCGGACAACGCGTGTGTGCTTCCCCGTACCTGCTCCTTATTTTCGTTTGCAGATTTTCATCCATCTTCTGGCGCTGTTCGGAGAGGCTCAGCGGTGATATGAGCGACAAGGCGTACCCTCGTGAAAACCCTCGCGGTACCCGGGGTGGTACGGTACCCTCTGTTAATGGTGCGGGGTCCCAGTTTTGTGCGGTGAAAAATCCCTTGTCTTGACCTTCCCACTGAAAACCGCACCATATACGCACTCCCCCCTCCCCCGCCTTCTTTTTGTATTTTTCTCACGCCGTCCAATATCTTTGCGATTTTTCTTTCTCCTCCCTCCGTAATACGACGTAGTATTCGCAAGTATAGATCCCGGGTCATATAAGCGCGGTCTTTCTTCCCCCTCTCTACTTCGGCATGCACCTTAGTTTTTACCGCAAGAAGAACTCAGCCCTATCTTTCCTCGTGGACTCGCATCTAATTACCGTGGGAGGTTTGGGGCTCCCGCTTTTGTACCAGAGATATCATCTGAACAGTATAGTGGCGCCGGGTTTCTCTGGAAACTTGCTGTGTACCTGGTGTAGGTTAGCCGGTTGGTGTGTTATGGCCAGCAAAAAAATGTTTCAGGCCTGCAGAACCTGGTATAAACTTCGGTTGTGTTTCAAGGCTTATTAACTTTGGTTGGGTTTCGGTATGGGGTGAGATAGTGGCCTCGGCTTGCCTGATATGAACCTCGGTCGAGTCTTTGACATGGGACAGTTTCGGTACACGCGATGCTCTATGCTTTAGGTGGTTCCGGTGAGCTTCTCAGCGTCAACGATGGTGGATGTCTGGGAGAGAAGCCCCGATCGAGTTCGGTGTGGGTGGTCTCGACACGTGCTCTACTGTTGTAGCTTTTCCTTTGCCACGCTGACAGATGCTGCGATAAAGGCGCGTCCTATTTTTCCTTTTTGAGAGTCCTCACACGAGCTCTATACCCGTCTGAGGCAAAACACTGGCTTGGAGTAAATTGAAATTGAAACCCGATGAACGAGACCCATGGGCTAGTTATACAAAATTTATATGAAGAAATATATTACGTTCCGACGGTCTTGGGTCATGGAGCCCCGTCCTCGTTCATACAATGTTTTAGCCGGAATATGCTATCATACGTCTTACATAGCGCGCATCCACTTTATTTTGTCGTATCTATCGGAGGTCAATCCAACCGATGTTCGCCGTATTAACCTTACTCCCCGCACTGAAGGGCACAGCACTAGCAGGGGAGCACGACTGTGCCGTTTTTTTTTTTGCCTTTGTGATGCCGCCCAGTCGTGTGTCGGTCGGGGCCGAATAACGTTTTTCTGGGCGTAGGAGGAGATATCCCTCTGTAGTGCCGGGTGAGTTGTGCCGGTTGCCCGCAGTCGGTGTGCCGGTCGTGGCCGAATAACTTTAGTCTGGGCTTACGGTAGATGTCCCTCTGTAGTGCCGGCTGAGTAGTACCGGTTGTCCGCGACAGTGCCTGTGCACTGGTTCGGCAGATATAGAAACAACCGGTAGTGGCGGTGTGCTTAGTAGTGCCGGTTCCGCAATAGAGCCGGTTTTACTGTTGTGCCGGTTCCGCTATTATGCCGGTTCCGTTCTAGTGCGGGTATTTTCGGCTGGCACCTACCGGCACAGAGAGAGACCACTACTGAAGTTGGGTACAATGCTTTCCTTCAGGGAGTGGTCATAGTCGGGGCGACGCAAGAAATAAGGGTTGCCTCGGTAGCAGCAGCAGGACTTGTTCAATACTATGCAGAGCAACAGCAACAGAAGCAACACCGACAGCAGCAACTACAACGGTGTATGCTCCATTGCTCATCCAAAACAGAGGACTGCGCGGAAAAAACGTTTGGACTACTTGGACTTGTGAGCCTGGCTCGAGTTCGGCGTGGACTAGTTTGGGTGCACGCACTACTCGGGGGGGGGGGTGCTTCCGGTTTAAACGGTCGATTGGTGGTGTCCATGCCAGAAAGAGCATTCTTCGTCGAGTGTCTGTAGGGGACCCTCGACACGCTGTGCTGATGTCCGTTCTCAATTTTCACTTTTTTGTTAGGTTGTCAGGCTTTCATCTTCTGGCGCTTGCGCACACAGAGGTGCAGCGGTTCATGCGGAGGGACCCGTACAGTGGACGCGTACTACGGTAATAGAAATAGCACTTTCAATCACTTTTTGTATTCTAATGGGTTGCCTTGGCCCTCTTAGCATCGCACCGCCGATACGGGGACAAAACAAATGGAAAATGGATAAGATAGTAATAGTAAGATTTGGAAATGGGTTGCAGCTGAGGAGATAACGAACCTCGTGTGAATCCGATTGTTTTTTGCAATGTTATCCTACAGATGCTACTATTTACTTAGGCATTGATATTAATATTAACTACTACTATTTTATTGAATATTACTATCGAGTATTACTAATAATATTAAATATCATTGTTAAGTATGACCAGCAGGTATTAAATATTACTGTTGAAATTTTTTAGTACATATTTCTATTTAATATTACTGTTAAATATTACTGTTAAATATTACGATTGAATGGTACTAATTATATTTTTGTATTCAATATTACTATTAATTATTGCTAGTAGAAACTGCTTTTAAATATTACTCTATTCAACATTTACTACTATTATTAGTTATGTACGGTAAAGGTACAGCAATTTTGTTTTGTGGGCTCTATTCTGTCCAGGCCGCTTCCACTGAAAAGACGTCCACTCGCCACGACGCCGGCCTCTCTGTTGTGAGGAGTGTTGAGAGTATGAACCTTGGATTCAAATCTAATATAATGCGCAGTCTATTCGCACGAATAAGATACACAGTTGAATCTTACGTTGAATCTTACGTTGAATCTTCGGTGGAACCTAGATGTAAACGTAGATTTGAGTATGTTAAGGTTGTCCCGTTGTCCCGGTATTCTACCGTACTACGGACATTGTTCCGTGATGATCAAGTGGTGATGCAACCCACCATGATCACTCTCCCAGCTCTCCCTTCTTTCTCTGCTTTCCCTTCTTCTTCTCTCTTTGGCCTCAAGCGCCCTTTTCAAACTATCCCTTTTCTTTCTTATCACAAGTGATCTTAACAGACACTTCGGTGCCACCTCTGCATCTCTTCGCATAGAAGACAGAGCCTCCACACAACCATTGTGTTCACAGGCTATTCACAGGTTACGAGCCTCGACCTTCGATGTAAACTTCGATCTGCACCAAGCGACTTCTCATTGAAGTTTTCGCATCTTACCGGGAAGTTTGAGAGAACCCTTCATTAAGCCGGCTACAGCATCAGCATCAGCATCAGCACCAGCGATCAGCATCAGCATCAGCGATCAGCATCAGCATCAGCATCAGCATCAGCATCACCATGAGAGAGTCGACGAAAGCAGGTGATGCGGTAGACAAGCTCGTTAGAGCCCTTAACGGCAAATTTAATGGGCTCAAGTTCAACGTATGGAAACGCACGGCTCAGTCCGTGATAAGTATGCGTCATGCCGGGATCTCTGATATCCTGGAAGGGCGACCTTGCCCCGAGCCCGAACTAGTTAGTCCTCGTCCATCTTCTAGAAGAAGTAGTAGGCCTTCACGAGCTGTAGCTCGCAGCCAGGCCGCTGACGAAACGGAAACTCAGCCCGGGAAACACCCCCGGCTGATACAGCAGAAAATGTACAGCCGGACGCAGGGAGTACTCCCGCGGACACGGCGCATCTGCCACCATCATCTTCAGGATATTCTACACTCCCAGCCTCAACATCAGTTTTATGGGCCACGGATGGCAACATCTCGAATTTGGAAGACATCAAGCACTGGCACCGCGACAACCGTCTTCTGTTCGACTTCTTGTTCCTGAGTACATCGGGAGCTGCGGCCAGCTTTCTTCTGCATTTCAAGCCCAAACGAGGTGAAGTTGCGAATGGAAAGGCTGCTTGGGATGGTACGGTAAAAGAAAATATCAAAATTCCACCCGCCAACGTAGACGTATACTAAAACAACAGCTAACGCATTTGGTTATGACGGATGGGCAAGACCCAGACGTGTTTATAAATGAAGTATACTATTTACGGGATGAATTGGTGAACATGGGAGAGGTATTCAACGATGACAGCATATTGGATATAGTGCCGGAAAGACTCACGGATGAATACCTGCAAATAAAATAAAGCGCCGAAGCAGATGATGACTTCAAACTCGACCAAGCTGTGATAACAATGCGTAATATGTACGCGAATAGAGCTATGCGAAACAGGCGTTTGCGAAAAGCGAAGAGGCGGGATCTGCTATGGTAGTCACGTCAACACCCTCAGCAGTAGTGACCTGTTCACACCGCAAAAAGCCAGGCCATCGATTCCAAAGTTGCTTTAAACGCAAGGGAAAGATGTCGGGGAAGAAACCTCCCCCGACACCTCGAAATAATTCGTGTTGTAGCCTGCATAATACCGATCGCCACGATAATATCGACTGTTGGTCTCAAATGCGGGACGACAATATTACCCCGTCGCCGTCGTCCTGGCCAACAGAATGGCCGGCATAATAACAACCGCAGCGCTCACGCCAACACCGCCACAGCTCCAACTTCAACAACGCAAATGGAAGCTTACATCCCAGTGACACATGCTCCATCCACTACTGCGGCTGCGACGACAGCAGCTACTTCTACGTCCTCCGCGACTCCTCCCTGTCCATCCTCACCTCCAGTTTGTATAGGTTATTTTTTCATCGCCGCACCTCCGATCAAGATCGCCGCGCAGCCCGTCGACTTCTCCATGACTGCGGACAGCGGAGCTTCTAGCCACTTCATCGACAATCATCCTTTACGGCGCATTGAACATAAAGTTACACACTACGTGCAGCAGGACCCTCCCGAATAATCAACGTAGCGGGAAACCATCGCCTTTATGGCATTGGTCAAGGGGTTTTGGTCGTACAAGTGTTGGACCATATAGGCTCTATGCATTCTGTACAGCTTCCTGTCACGATCGTACCAGGGCTAGGCTGGCACTTATTTTCGGGGGGATCAGCTGCTGCGAGAGGGGTCACTATGATCATCGACATGAATTCTTATCTGGACATGGGTGCATTTACTGTACCCCTACGCGAAGACAGCCACTGCTCTTCTCTGCATCATCTGGATCTCACCACTGGTGCTACCAGCCGAACACATGAGACAGCGTTCCCGACCATTTCTGGCAAAAACTTTAAACCGGAAACAGTCCTCACTGTTCAAGCTTCAACTGCTACTGAAGCTACTTCCCCGCCTAAAACCGTTCCAGCTAACATCGAGCACAGGAGGTTGGGTCATCCTAAGCAGGTCATGGCCGAGGCGAGAAATATCCCAGAGTGTGGGGCAAATTTTCAGACACTTTATCGGCGTGTGATACGTGCAAGATCATTAAGAGCACTCAACAGGAACACCGTAAGATATTGCGGCCTAACCTTTCCAGCGAACATACAAAAGTGGTGAGTACTGACCTGCTAGGAAACGCCAACATGGCAAAATATACCGACCATCACAGCAGGGTAAAAAGAGGCTCCTTCATCGAAGAGGCGCCTCCCGTTCAACCAACAGCAGACTCGGCCACTTCTCAAGTAAGAGCGCGTCAGCTGGCCCTACAACGCCAAGGATCGCCTAAACAGCACTTCGTGTCCAGCAGGGCTCTCAGAATGGACAAAACAAACCGCCCGGCATCTATTTCGGTACCCAATACCTACGCGCAATCTATGGCCTCACCACAAGCGGAAGAATGCAAACCTTCAGCGACCTCTGCTGGAAGATCAACGACTTCAGCACGGAGAACTCCTTTTAAGCTCCAACACCTTGAAGTCGCAACTACAGCTCCGGCTCGCAAGACCGCCCTTGACCATCGCGACGGCCTTGCAAATTTTCTTAGGCAACCTCCATCATCGCAAAAATCATTGCTTCATGGAGGTCCATACAAAATTGCGGCGTTTAATAAATGCGAAAAAATCAAGCCTGTTTTTAATTCTGCCGTGTACGGTGTACGACCAGATTCTACCGTGTGCTGTCGGACTTTTCAATCACCGACCAACCGCGATGTACCGAGGAACCAAATAGGCAATGTACCGACAAACTATTGGCCTATTATAATTCAGCTACAAGACTGCCATGGACCGGGGAAAAACAAGGCCGACGTACGACACATGGCATCGCAGCCTTTCTCCCCGTTTCTGTCCAAGCGCTTATTCAGCCCTTCTTCACCTTCTATACAAGAGAGCTCCATCAACGGCTACCCGAACGGCACTCCCGTCAACAATCGGCGACAGGCGCTGGAAATGTGGGTGCGGTTGAAATTGATAAGTAGAGAATATTGCTTAGTGCAGCAGTTTGTTCTTTGTCAAGTTGCAACTGCTCGCCAGCTACGTATTAGTAAAGGTTGAACTATGGGTCGTATGAACTTACGTCAACGATCGTACAGCAATAAGCCATGTTCTGCCGGAAAATGCGTACGAGTATATATTCCAGCATTAAGGAGTAAAGTCTCACAAAGGACTGTCTCTCTTATGCTCTTCAGCGTACGATTAGTATCAGACAGTTTATCATTATATGCGTATCCTAGGATCATATTGAAGTGGCGTGGTTAACTTACAGCAGCGACCTTTGTTTGTTTGTTACTTTGTTTCTTTTTTTTTTGGACATAGCTCGTTGATAGACTATGACTACACCCATCATAGTCTGTTACAGTACTACTATCAGTATTCGTAATTCTATCTGTTTCTTATTTTTTTTAGTGCAGAAGTACGCAAGTACATAAAACAAACAACTGGATAGTGAGAATGTTTTATTTTGTCGTAATGGACCCTTGTCCACAATTCTCTTTATCCTTATTTTATAATACGCTAAGGTGGTCGTGAAGGTGGTCGTGACGTTTTGGATCTTTGAAAATGTCTTGGTTTGAACACCCCCCCCCAAAAGCGGCGACTCCCGAGCTCCACTCGGCCTCAGGCGGCCTCGCGGTGCCGCCACGTCCCATTCGCACAGCAGCACTACGACATGCCGGCGAAAGAACGGCCGCCGGCGCCCCACTTCGGCTAGAGGGGGGCGTCCCGGGGACGGCTCGCTTGCCCCCCCCCCGCTTTTTCTTCGCCGCTGCCTGCTATTTTTTTTTTCGAACTCCAACTATAATTTAACTTTCGAATTGCTTTTTGGCTCGAGCCATGGACACAGTCATGGACACGAGATCGCAAGCGCGCCTGCGTCAACAGCAAGCACACAACACCAGGACCAAACACAGCAGCGTCCAGCCGTCGCCGCTCGCCGTGCGCAGAATCGGCAACGCGAGCGCTGCTTCGCTTGGCCTAACAATACTGGCGAATCCCGCCCAGCCCGGGAACATTGTAACCAACAAATCGGCTGCTGCTCGCCTGTCAAGTGTATTGTTCTAGGTACTGCTGCATTGCTGTACTGATGTACGTACTGTTGCACGGCTGTTCTGATGTACGTACTGCTGCACTGCTGTTCTGCTGTGCTGTACGTACTGCTGCACTGCTGTTCTGCTGTATGTAGTGAAGGTTTGGTCGGTGGGTGGGTGGAGGTGCACTGCGTCGTGCGTGGTGGGTGGGTGGGCTGCTGTGTTATCATTTTTGTTTTGCAAAACTTACATACAGAGGATGATACCTTTACTACCGTACGTACGGCGGCATTGTCGTACTGCCCTGTTATTATTTTGTTCTTTTAGTACTTAATGCAGAGGATACAACACCAATTTGTTTTTGTCCTCCATACCGGCCGGCAACTGGCATATTTCGGGAGTACCACTAGTTTGTCTAGTATTCTTTATCAATTTGGTACAATTCAGGAAGCGTTTTTTAAAACCCAGTAGACGTATCTTTGCGTTTTATCTACTACGTAGGGTATTTATCGCTCGTAACTACACCAAGCGTATTTTTTTTTTACGTATATTTCCTTGTAAGGTTTTTTTTTTTTATTTTTGTAAATTGTGTGGATAACATGGATACATCAATATTGCCGCGGTTGATAAACCGGACCGAATATGAGACCCGTTTGTTTTTTATTCATTTACGAGCTTGTTTTTGAAGTATGAGGCTTCTCTAGCAATCTGACTTCGCATTATGGGGGCGTGTTGAGAGTATGAACCTCAGATTCAAATCTAAGTTAATGCGCAGTCTGTTCGCACGAAGAAGATATGCAGTTGACTCTTACGTTGAATTTTACGTTGAATCTTCGGTGGAACCTAGATGTAAACGTAGATTTGAGTATGTTAAGCTTGTCCCGTTGTCCCGGTATTCCACCGTACTACGGGCATTGTTCCATGATGATCAAGTGGTGATGCAACCCACCATGATCACTCTCTCAACTCTCCCTTCTTTCCCTGCTTTCCCTTCTTCTTCTTCTCTCTTTGGCCTCAAGCGCCCTTTTCAAACTATCCCTTTTCTTTCTCATCACAAGTGATCTTAACAGACACTTCGGTGCTACCTCTGCATCTCTTCGCATAGAAGACAGAGCCTCCGCACAACCATTGCGTTCACAGGCTATTCACAAGGAGGACGCAGGCCGTATCTACCGCCGCGGTCGCCAACGCTGAGGAAAAGTCTATCCTCGGTGCAGACGCTATGCACGCGACGATGCCCTTGAAGAAGGCGTCGTTCCGGGGTCGTGGTCGCTGGGATGCGACACCCTGCGGGCGCGACGAAGGCAAGGGGGCCGCGGTAGCTTCCGCCGCAGCCGATGCAACTGATTGGGCGAGGACATGTTGCGCCCTCTTCGCTACCAGGGACGCCTCCCGCGCTACGATCTTCGCCTGCTCGGTATCTTCGTTAAACCGACAGACCTGCAGGGGGCACTCTGTGTCCCCACCTTAGTCTATAACCTTACATCCATTCCACAATAACACAGGTACAGTAGTTGCGCTTTTTGGCTAAAATATTTCCTGAATGAGACAAGTACCCCTCAACCCAAAATCGTCGAAATTACATTATTTTCTCGCTTCTTATTTTATAAATACCTAGGCCATGGGATTTTTTACGGAGACCAAATCAGCGAGAACGGTACGGGGAATGCCCCCATTTTCACCGTCATACCACGTTTGAGTCACTTCATCACTCGCACGAGTGACTCTGTATCTCACGAGCAGAAATATCGGAAGTTGATTTGTTTGGCGCAGCATAACATTCCATTCCATTGCGATGTCCAGTTCGCACGCCTAAAACAGCACCGAATCTTGAGGCCACAAAAGAGCAGGCGGGCCACTCGCACGAGGGACCACTAGTCACTGCAAGAAAAAAGTGATCCCCCTACCGTAGCCTGGTTCTCCCGAGGGTTGCAATTTTCATTGTTCTCAAACCACGATGTGGGTGGGAAATATAGCTCCTCAATAGGTTAAGAACCTCAAAAAAAGGCGGGCGACCCTCTACACCGTAGCTTTCGTCAACTGAGATGGAGATTAATGACGCGCAACCCTGTGGACGATATCGTGCCCTACGTGGGCATTAGCAAGAATGCGAAAAAAAATGGCATTCCAGCGACATTGGTTCAAGAAGCGCGCCCCATCATATTCAGGAGTGTTTTTAGCCAAAGGAATTCTACCCCACTAAAACAATGATTATGAGTGTAACAGAAAGTGTCTCCGAATTACGCCAGCATCTTCTGAAACCAAAATAGGTACCCCCCCGACAGTGTTGTCGACGGTGCCGTACCGCCGTCGAGCTGTCTATTGCCGTTACGGAATGTGCCAGGTTGGCGCCCAAATTTATTTTCACCCGGGTTGTGGGCGGCTCCAAAGCGCATTCAAGGAGCAGGAGCGGGGGCAGAAGAGGCGGGCGAGCGCAGGATGCCACCATGGTGATCCGACGTGTATGTGGTATCGTTGTGACAGTTAACCTGGCCCTGATCCTGAAAGATGGCGACGATTTTTCTTGTGGTTGTTCGGGGGAGAAGATTTGTCGTCTCGGCGGTAGCAGACCATGCGTGTTTGTCAACGTCGGTGTGCGTCATCGTCGCCAAGTTGGCCTAGTTCAGGGTTCAGGCAGCCACTCGCAGTAATGAAAGGATGCCTACAATGCTTGAAGGAATGGTTGTCTTCGTGGCAGTTGAGGCAAAGCCCCCGGTTTTCTCGGAGGGCATCAGCGCGAGGTGAAAGGAGGCCGCTCCAAAGGGGAGGGTCGTCTGTCTTAAACGAGGCCTTAACTGCGAAAACTTCTGCATAATGATGCTCTTCTAGTGGCCAGCAGTTCGATGTGTGGTCAAGCCAAGGGTCAGATGAACCATCGATGGGCATGGCAGTTGAATGATGGCTCGATCCCGTCTGCCACGAAAGCGACTGGGACGGCACTCGGCCCTGGCCGCGCCCATGATCGGCGGGCCGGGGCCCCGACAGGGCGCATGACCGCGCTCCCGTCAAAGAAACAGGGAGAGAAAAGATATGTTTCGCCGTTGACGGCAGGTGTCTTATTAGTCACTAAAAGCCCGCCACATAGCATCCAACGAGGCGTATGGCCGCGGGTTTGTTGCCTTCGAACCAGGGTACAAGGCAGGCAGGAGAGCCGGAACTTGCTCATTCGCCGCCACCCGAACCACTTCCAACACCACATCCGCCCCCGGAGACAAAACACGCTCACTCCCCGTAGCGGTCGGCATAAGTACGCGAAACTCCCGACCGAAATCAGAAAAAGGCATGCCGTTACACATTCCAAAAGTATGCAACTTAGTGTAGCCCTCCTCCGTGTCAATCCCGTCGAAGTGCGTGATCAGCAAACGCAACAGAAGGGTGAAAGCCTTAGGCCCAGATGCTCCTCCTGCCATGGCTTTTGACACTTTTGCCTGCTACCACGACCACCTCGCTGTGGTCCGTGCTCGAGGACGAAGACGAGCGGAAAGAGGTTGACGAGCCGTCCCACGCTGAACGTCCTCTCGCGCCATTCCTCCGCCCTCCGTTGCCTCCGCCAGAGCTGCGGCCAACTGTCCTGGTTGTTGGAATAAAGTTGCCCCCTCAGCGGCGCCCTCAGGCACACCAGCACTCGATGCGCTGTCACCCCCGCGGCGGTGGTGATGCCATTTTTTTTTTACTGTCCTGCCGTCGACGCCACAGGTTAAATTAAAGGTGGGGGACACAGAGTGCCCCCTGCAGGTCTGCCAATTGAGCAGGTCCTCGGAGAGTACTCACTTTCGTTCCTTCGTAGAGATGTAGCTTTGTTCGTTTCCACCAGAGCCCGGGATAACTTTTGAGATCGGAGGCACGTGCCTCCGATCTACTTCCTAACTTTCCCGAATATGAAACGCCAACCTTATCATACGAAACCCATACAAATGATCTCAAATTCGGATACCTACAGGCCTTTCGAGGCCGTATCTTAACACAATGAACATTGTCGGAATTCCAATGACATTCCAGCGATATGGGGTTTATGATTGTTTTGAGCCATAACGTGGCACCTTTATCGTACATAGCACGCCCCACTCCAACCAATGCCTTCGAGGGGGCGTGGGATTGATCGTCAGGTTAGTAGGCAATCGACTATTCTCGACGTCACGTCTAGTTGAGGTATGTATGTAGAGCCCATTTTACTCGAGAGTGTCGAGTGATTACCGGTAGACTCAGGAAAAAAAAAAAAAAATGGGCGCAACCCTCATCAGATTATCAAACGCAGCATGCGTGCTTCCTCGCGTTTGTTTACTGTGTACTAATGAATGCACCACCTTTTTTTGTTTTGGCTCTTCCCTTGTATTATCTTCCCACTTTTCCTTTATCCTTCTCCCTCCCTAGACGTGACTCAGATCCGGGGTCACTAAGCAGGCTCCACTCCCACCCATCCCCACTACTACTGCGTGCTTCCTCGCGTTTGTTTGTTGTGTACGAATGAATGCACCCCCTTTTTTTTGTTTTTGCTCTTCCCTTCTACTATCTTCGCACTTTTTCATTTTTCCTCCACCCTCCCTAGACGTGACTCAGATCCGGGGTCACTAAGCAGGCTCCATCCCCCCCCATCCCCACTACCGTACGCACGTTCATCTTTGTTGCGCGACGATACCAGCCATTTCTTCCCTCACTCGTAATCGCGATATTCCCAAAACTTCAAACAAAGCCGATATCTCGGAAGACCCGTATTGAGTACGTGTATAGTAAACGACACCTCTTCTAAATCCCTTTAGCGTTGGGCGTCTCTTTCGGCTATTATTATTGTTGCTCAGATGGCCGTCGATTATTTAATTACGTGTTTTGGAGGTCGGTGTTTTCATAGACGGTGATAAACAAATCCCGGCTGAAAGACGAAGATCCAAGATACGTAAAAAAGAGGACGGCTAGGCACGGAGTCTATTACTCCGGCTTGACACCAATGCAATCTACCTGCTAACCTCGCTTCGCCCTTGCTTCAAGTAACGTACGCCACGCTACCGTCTACTTATATGCCGTAAACCTCGTCTAGGCTCGGTCCCAACCCCTTGCATGGGTGGGCATCTATCGCCCCCTCCCGACCTACAATCATTAATGGCTTCTTCGTGCTTCCTGGAGATCCCTTAGCTTGGGCTTGAAGCTGAACACCCTCCGCGAAATTTTAAATGTCGATCTGTGTGGTCGCGGATACGATGTATAATGTAGGCTGTACAGTATTCACGTCATGTACGATTTTAGTCGTGTAGCTGTACAATTTACCCACCTTAGTTGTATGGTGTGCGACCACATTATTCGTGTGCTTGCCTCGTCTTGCCTCGAGACCCGAGCTACGAGATGTAGATGTTGCAAACGTGGCCAGCAAAGACCCTGACAAAACGGAACATCGGCCACGCACCGCCCCATTTTATCCAGTTGGGCACGCAAATTTGACACGGCGATGTTCGTGCACCAACCGAGAGGTGTCTTAACGGTCTTTAATACTTTTTGTTGTATTTAATGAAAATATTTCAAGGGACGTCAGCCGTGAGTTCGACGAATTTCGGTTCAATACTCATCTTTGCAAGCTGCGTTGTTGGTACTTGTAATATACTAAATGAGTGAGTTTTTTTTAGGAGGGGTCCTATTTCTTGTTAACTATAATAGTGAGTGTTAGTATTTTTACTTTTGGTGGGGAATTTTGAGCTAGATCTAACAAAACATCTATTTTATATATTTACAAGGGCTCCGCATGGCGCCCATGCTTCGGGTAGGGCAGGGCAGCACTTCGACAACTTAAGGTGTAGCTGTCCGATTTGGCATTCATTGAACTTTAAAGTAATGCCAAGAGTTTAATACGAACATGGGATTATGAAGGTCGTACTTTGGCAGAAGAAAAACGTAACATTATACAACAAATAAGGCAAGGATAGGCGAAACACACTATGTTAAATGCGCCGTCAAGTAAAAGTTGGGTCTATCAAACAAAAATACTGCAAAGAGTATTGAGAACCTGCGTCGCCTTTAGGCGAAACGAAAGAGGCCTTGGCATCAATAAAGAGACTGCACTGCTGTCCCCGTGGCAATGGAGGTCGAAGTCGACAGGATGCAAAATCGGTTTGCATCAAACGTCGACATGGGGCCATGTCAGCCGGCGAGGTTTTGGAAGAAAAGAGCTTTGTTTGTTACGTGAAGGCTGTCACATTGATTGGTGTGCGTGGTTGCGGGCGAGGAGGAAAACGAAGAAGAGGAGAGCGATCTCTTGTTGCGGCGGCGTTGTCTAAGATAGATGTGGGGGTGGCTTTGCTCGTACGGGAGGTTTGCGTAGCGCTTCTTCTCTGTTTTTACTTGGGAAGGCGGGATGTGTGTCTGCTGTCTTTGCTTCGCGGGTGGTTCCACGTTGTCGAAATCGGACGCGTCCCCTCGACACATAATATCCGGAGTGTCTCTACCATGACGACTGCTGATAGTGCCGTGCGTATTTCCTAGAGACTAACATATTATTTACTGGTAGTAATAATATACCTTCGCATTTTTTTTCTTCTCCATCCCATTTATTATCTTTGCACCACTCTCGCGCTCCCTCTCAGTAGTAACTCAGATCCGGGGTCACATAGCGGGCCCTCCTCCTCCCTCCCCACTTCAGCACGGGCCTTCATTTTTATCGCGAGGAGAATCCAGCATGTTTTACCCTCGTTGACTCGCGTCGAATTGTACCTACCCACGCTGCTAGGCGCTCTCAGCAGTTGATCCCTTTTTTTCTGTTTGCATTTTTGCAAATAAAGTCAAATCTCATCGTGGTGGGTGTAGAACTCAAGGAAAACAAACGTTAGTAGTATTCGAGGGTAAAACCACTAGACCACCGGGGCGTCCGGCTGACAATTGATAAAAGAACAGGATCTTTGCATCGAGGTTACATTCCCCCATATCGTATGATATTTCCAGCTGGATATTTCGACGGTTGATGCCGCGTTACGTACCCAGAGAGGTGTTGCCTATGGTGTCAGTCAACATTATTATTTACTGATGGAGCCTGTGTCCTGTGACCACGGACTTGATTATGCGAGTTAATGTGAGAACAACAACAACAACAACTACTACTGCTGCTCTTGAGCTTGCAATTTGAAAACAGCGGAGCACCAGGTACAAATCGTCGTTGACTACTACTACTATACTATAGATTGCTGCTGTGTCATTGATTAGTACGCCACGCGTTGATCCGTTCTCGGAAAAAGAACTGCCCAGGAATCCAAAATCCAAATTCGTGCCCGCTATGCTCGGATGTGTTTCTTACCTCTTGTACGTAGTACGCGTTCACGATCAGGTATAGGGGACGGATAAGGAAGGCGTTGGACAGCGCCCTTCGAACAAAGTGTCTTGACCGAGAAATCTTACAGCACTGCCCACTGAGCTACTTAATCACTTGACTCAGTTAGTGGGTGGTGCTACATGACATGTTAAACTACCAAACTACCCATTCATAATGTCGTCAGCACGCACTCTCGAAAACGACAAATATGAAGGCGGTGAAAATCGAACTCACGACACAGCACTACCCCTTAGTCACGTGACTCAGAAGTAACTCATTCGTGGGTTATGCTGAAATACCAACCAGACACGTTTTCGAGTTCGTTAATTAATTCTCACCGACTTCGTAAGAGGGATCTCCGGAGCTTTACTCTCTCCACGTACTACAGTTAGTATTAATAGTACTTAAGAGAACACTATTAATAACAGCTCTTCGAGGCCGCCATGAAAAAAGCGACGCCGGGAAAAAAAATAGATTCAAATTTGGAAATGATGCCAATTTGGAAATGTTGTTTCCATTTATTCGTTCAAGCTCTACATATGCCAAGATCCAAGAATAACTCAGGCGTATACCGCCCAAAATTAAAAAAAAAGTTCACTTACTTCTCGCTTGTCACGCTCAGCGTCCGTCCGCGCGTTTATACTGTGGCGGGCAGTTGTTGCAGGCAACGTTATCTGGCCAATGCCGTGCATGCCTCGTCTCACACCCCTGGCAGCTGGTGCCCTACGCTGCTCTGGGTCTCGGACGGGACGGGGCAAATGACCTTTCTTCGTCTCGTCTCGAATTTTGGGTCCTTGATGACTCGAGTGTGCAGAAAACGCCATGTTCAGTTTTAGACAGCACAAAGTGCCCACACAAAAATCGTGATATAGAGTAAAGCACCAAATACCTAAATATCAGCGTAGGCGGAGTTTTAGATATCAAGAATAACGACCGACCGCGACGATAGAGCACGGCAAAGCACAGCGTTTCGCTCTGCTGAGCTAGCACTGCGCTGCGGTGCGCTGCGGAGCTGAGCTGCAGGGCAACGCAGGGCACTGCACCGCGCCTTGTTGTTGTGAGCTTTAACGCCGCGATTGGGTGCTGGGCGGTGTGGAGCTGATGAGCCAAGCCCAGATCTTTCAGTAGGGGTGCACGGGGCCAAGAAAAAGAAGTGAAGAAGAAATTTCTTTCGGGGGTCTACTGGCGAGTCTGCCACCCGAATAGGATGTCACGTGGTTTTCCGACGGTCTACAGCAGTACTACGAACCACTTCATATACACCCACCGAAGCACGGACTACCGGCCAATTACGCGATCGACAGCTGGCCGTGGTTGTCGCGTGTCTCTCCCCTGTGCCCTGCCTCTTGTTCGCTTTTGTTTATGTAAAACATGCGGTGTGCTCGATGGTCTCACGGCAGCAGCACACCGGAACGTACGACGTATCATTCTTACAGGAAATGTAATATTTTTCTTCATCAATATGGACATAAAATGGTTGTTATATGACAGAGTGATGCGAGTACGACTAAACTTGCCAACGGCACTCGTACTGCACTTTGAGCTACCTGCCGTGGTTCTGGTTGCTACTAGTTGGTGCAGTTTGGGCTAGAAGTTTCGCCTTCGGCTACTGCTGCTACACCTGCTGTTGTGTGTTTGCCGATGGCGTCAGTTGGCGTTCATGCTCGTCGTACATACTGCTGTTCTCACACAGTACGTACGCGTTTCCTCGTACCTCGACCGTACGACGACGAGCTCACAACAGAAGGAAGGTGACATGAAATGGCGTGGACACTGGCCACATAGAAGCGAGCACAGCGGGATAGTTCGCTGCGGATCAACCACACTTGTTCATGCCTACAGCAGAGGCTGTCTGGAGTGTCAGCGGCCGTGCTAAAGCCAGGGCCAAAGGCCTAAGAGACGGCTCTACCTGCTTGGTTTTGTCTCGAGATTCTGTTACGTGAAAATAATCATGATTTGGGAGTTAATTTGTCACGAAACGTCTTGCCGTCGGTTCTTTGTGTCACGAAGTTGTTGGATATCGTCTGTTATTTGGGTCACGTTTCATGTGTACCCACACTAAAAAATTGCCTTTTCAACTGGCAAAACGAGCAGAAACAAAAACAATAAAGGCCGAGGAAGAAACCAAACGAACTAGTAAAAATGTACCGCAAAGAAACTAACGTTCGAGAGTATGCCACCGCAAAATTCCAAACATTATCAAGTACCGTTTTGAAATGATGCCAATTTTGTGAACCATCCAGGCGCTGCAGACATTAAGATTCATCCGAAATCTCCGAAATTCTTCCTCGACATGCGGTATTTTTGCAACTTCTCGCTTGTCTCGCTCGGCGTCCGTCCTCGTTCACGTCGATGTGCGGAACGGACACGGCAGGACGAGGGGCTTTGGAGCCGCCCCCCGAAGGCGGCGCTCGAACGAAGCTATATTCGACAAAGAATTCCAGTTCCGCGAATCGCATACTTCGGCCAAGACAAAAAAAACTCCTGATCAAATCCTTAACACCAAATAATGATTTTATATAGTCTACAAGGTTCCCCTCCGGGAAATGCCTAAGGGAGTGGCGCAAGAACGAAACCCAAGCATCCAACATCTGACCGTCTGTGGGCAAATATGATGTACCTGGTGGTAGTGAAAACTATGTTCTTGTCCGCAGCTCGAGAAGCGGGGTGTGGGGAGGCGCCCTCCCGGGTACGGTTTGCTCTCTCCCCGTCGTGGTGGAGAACCGTAAATAAGTGGTAATCTTATCAGTACGTGTCCGGCGCCAGTACTCGTACGATGCGGACTTTTTATACGGGCGACTCATACGCAGTAAAATTTGCCGGGTAAAAAGTAAAAGGTCGAAAGATGGATGTTCAACCGGCAAAAGAAAAAAAAACCAGCAGTTGTTCCGTGCGCCGTCTTTCTATTTCTTTCCTGTATCGTATGGAAATCAGCAATTTCAGAACAAGTAATCTTCGTGTCTTGTTGAGCCAGATATTGAACTTCACGACGAGTGATACACGCCAGGATGGGCAATCATCCCCCTTCACCACCAGTTCGTCGCAGAGAGTGCTCGGAATGAGGAACTGTAGGGCTTCTATTGTCGCTGAGACAGAGAAGCCCTTTCTCATGGAGCATAAACGCCTATATCCACTGCTGTTTGCTTTTTAGATTCAAGAAAAATTACGCTGGATTGTTTTGATTGTTGTCCGATCCAAAATCGTCCCCTCGTTGAGACGAAAGTAACTCGCCTCAGCATAGCGAGGACTCGCCACGCGCACGTACATGATGTCTCCTACTGCTGCTGCTGTGCGGCAAGGTTGTACACGCAGCGTTGTGCTGTCCTCATGTTGTCTGGTCCCTGTCATCTGTGGTGGGAGCAAAATCTCCGACCCGTAACATTACCTCTCTGTTATGTACGAAAAAACGCAGTCTATTTGGACGTAAATGTAAAGGTGGGGTGGTATATAAATTAGTATTCAAAAGGTTTCTATATTACCGCCAAATTGACGCGATCTATGGACATGCAATGGAGATGCGCACGAAACGGCAGCACACCAGAAATATGGAGTATGGTGGGGTGACAAATGCCACGCTCCGATCAAAGAATCAGCTTCTACAACAGCAGCCACACGCGCATAGGATTGCAGGCTGCTGCTGCTAGGGGGCTGGACCGCTGCTGGGCAGCAGGATCGTAGCGTGGTGCCATTCGCCTATATCCACTGCTGTTTGCTTTTTAGAGTATAGAAAAAATACGCTGGAGTGTTTTGATCGTCGTCCGATTTAAAATCGTCCCCTCGTGGAGACGAAAGCAACTCGCCTCAGCATAGAGAGGACTCGCCACGCGCATGTGCATGATGTGTCCCACTACTGCTGCTGTGCGGTAGGGTTGTACAGGTAGCGTTGTGCCGTCCTCATGTTTGGTACCTGTCATCTGTAGCATGTGAAAAATCTCCGACACAAAACAATACCCCTCTGGTACGGAAAAAGATTGCCTCTTTGGACGTAAATGTAAGGATGGGTTTGTATATTAATTAAAATCAAAACGTATCTTATATAACCGACTAAATTGACGCGATCTATAGACATGCAATGGAGATGCGCCCAAAGCGGCAGCACACCAGAAATATGGGGTATGGTGGGGTGACAAATGCCACGCTCCGATCAAAGAATCAGCTACTACAATAGCAGCCACACGCGCATAAAGTTGCAGGCTGCTGCTGCTAGGGGGCTGGACTGCTGCTGGGCGGCAGGATCGTAGCGTGGTGCTCTGTGCAAAAAGAGGGAAAGAAACGTGTGCCCTCTACGAGCAGGAAAGCCCGGTTTGCCTCCAAACCTTACGTACGTACGCGGGGATAGGGGGTGCAGAAACCCAATCCCCGGGGATATTGCGGAAACCCGGGGATTTGCCTTATATGTGCCCAAGGCCAAAAAAGTTTAAACGGCTTGCCACGAGCGACACGCTGCACGGATCGCGCTCAAATCTCCGGCAACGTGAACCCGACGGTCGAATTGTGCGCACCCTCCCCGACGTTTCGGACAAAGGTGCGAGCACGAAGAGATGTGCCTAAAGGGAAAAAAAATCACAATTATACATATACGTATATGTATAACTGTAGTTTCCACTACTTCTCTATCATATGTATGGTAGTCGTTTTATTTTGTTTTTTTCTCCCCCCCGGCTTTAATATCGGGAGGAGTACGAATACAGAATATTATTAGTTATATTATATGTTACTCTTAATACAGCATTCGAGAATGAAATTCGGCTACTCCCTCCCAAAAAAAAATATATATATATATATAATAATAATAATAATAAAAACTCTGTGGGACACCAAATTGATACGTTGTCACTCTAACATTTTATAAAATATTTATAAAAGATGAAAATACACTCCAGCTGTGAGATCGAATATTTTGTCGCAACTCATCTTTGCAAGCTGAGTGTGATACTCCGATCGCGCGTATTACGGGTTGTGTGTCCTCATTAAGGATATAGGTCGGCGACTCCCCTTGCAACTACAGTGTAGCTATCAGGGTCAACAGGGTGATGTTAGTCAGTCTGTGCGCGGAAACTATAGAACCCGTTTCTGAGGGGGACAAAATCTGACAGCTGTGGAAGGAAATGCATCCGTTTATTAAGTGACTCCTGTAAGTCGAATAGCCGGTGAGGGGAGGGCGGAGTTTTGAAGGACGTAGGGGCCTGGTTTTGATCAAAAGGAAGCAGGGTTTGGTCGGCGGGGCAGCTTAATTTGTGCGTGGAAACTATAAATCCTCCGAGGGGATACATCTGACGGTTTTGGAAAATGCACCAGTTTAACATGGAGGGAGGGTTGGGGCGGGGGCAGGGCAGGTGGGGCGGCTCAATCTGGGCGTGGAAACTATACAATTTTTTAAGGGGATAAATGCGACGGTTTTGGAAATAATGCACCAGTTTATCATGTATATCCTTTAAGTCGTACAACCAGTAAGTAGAGGGTGGAGTGTTCGAGGGGCTGGGGCTGAGGGTGGGGTGGGGTGGGGGGGTAGGGGGGTGGGGGGGTGGGGGGATGGGGGGTGGGGGAGGGGGGGAGGTAGGGGGGGGGGGGGAGGAGGTAGGGGCTTTAGGTGACACCGATGTAGGGGTTTGCTATACGTGTGGTGCTAGGTCTAGGCGATGGTGCGGGTGGTGGGGAAGGAGGGAGCGTTGGGGGCGCGGGGGGGGGGGGGGGGGAAGTGAGGGGGGGGAGGCGGGGGGGGGGGGGAAGCAGCGGCATGGATGGCTCTAAAAAGAATATGATGTGATATCCAGTGCGTGGAAGTATTTATTACTCTGGCGGATTTCAATATTAGGTGGGGCGTTTTAGCAAGGGAGAGCGGGGCGCGGGGGGGGAAGAGAAGGGTTTTAAAAGAGGTTTAGGTCACATATAATATTCAAATACATTCCGGCTGTGAGATCAAAGATATGTAGGGGCTTGTTATACGCGTGGTGCTAGGTCTAGACGATCGTGCGGGTGGTGGGAAAGGAGGGGGCGTTGGAGGGGGGGGGGGGGAATCAACTGCGTAGAGGTGTTTATTACTCTGGCCGATTTCGATTGTAAGTGGGGCGTTTGAACAAACTAGGCGAAAAAAAAACAAACAAAAGGGGGGGGGGCAGGGGCGGGAGGGATTGGGGGAGGGGGGGGGAAAGGGGTGGGGCGTTTCAACAAGAGGGATCGGGGGAGGGGGGGGCGGGAGACGGGCGGGACATTTCAATATGTGCTCGGAAACTATAAATCCTTAAAGGGGACAAATCTGACGGTTTTAGCAAGAAGACATCTCTTTATATCATCTGCCTGGTAACGTATACTATGCTAGAAGGTTTGTTGTTAGGTGCAGTATGCAACCCAGTGTTTAGGTGTAGTAGACAACGTGTTCAATATTTATAATTTGTGTCTGTACATGGATCGAAAGATAGAATATTTGTAGTTGCCATTATTTTCTGACATCGCTAATTATAAGAAAGAGATACGTATTGCCAAATACAACAGGCGAGGTGATGTGGTCGTGCAATGTCACCGCCATTGAGCACGAGAGGGAGAAATGCGAATCGTCAGTGTTTTGAAAAGAACGCTTGGTGTACACGCGCTCAATTACGTTACCTTGTTAGTCATACTTCGCTTGGCATAGAATAGGTTGGGAGGCGATCATGCAGAGGGTATGTACGAAATACCCTACGTAATGGGTTGGTAGTGTGGTTCACCGCCATTTTAACATATCTGCCTGTGCTCCCTTTTCAAATTGTTATTGTCTCAAATGTACGATTCAAACCACATGATTTTTACAGTGCTGATGTGGGGCTCTGAGGTCGCCAATTCTAAGACAGAGATACATCTTACAAATACAGCAGGCGAGGTGGGCATGCGATGTCACCACTATTGAACGCGAGGGTGGCTTTTCTTCGTTAGGCATATGCTACTGCGTTTGGTAGAGGTTGTCTCACGTAGGCATGCGATGCCACCACTATTGAACGCAAGGGTGACTTTACTTTGTTAGGCATATGCTACTGCGTTTGGTATGGTAGAGGTTGTCAGGCAATCATGTATACGGATGGAGGCACGAAATACCCTGCGTAATAGGTTGGTCGTGTGGTTTACCACAGTGTTAACATATCTGTCTGTCCTTCTTTTTCACATTATTATATAGTGTGCGATTAGTCTATACGTCCTGTTTTTTCCGTTGTCGTCGAAGATGTTGTGGTCCTGTAGATGTCGCGTCCATGTCTGGTGCTCTTATAAGTGGTGTGTTAAAAGTATGAACCTGGGATTCAAATCTAAGTTAATGCGCAGTCTATTCGCACGAATAAGGTATGCAGTTGAATCTTACGTTGAATCTTACGTTGAATCTTCGGTGGAACCTAGATGTAAACGTAGATTTGAGTATGTTAAGGTTGTCCCGTTGTCCCGGTATTCTACCGTACTACGGACATTGTTCCGTGATGACCAAGTGGTGATGCAACCCACCATGATCACTCTCCCAACTCTACTTCTCTTCCTTCTTTCTCTTCTTCTTCTTCTTCTTCTTCTATCGTTGGCCTCAAGCGCTCTTTCCAAACTATCCATTTTCTTTCTCTTCACAAGTGATCTTAACAGACACTTCAGTGCCACCTCCACATCTCTTCGTGTAGAAGACAGAGCCTTCACACAACCATTGTGTTCACAGGCTATTCACAGGTTATGAGCCTTCGACCTTCGATATAAACATCGATCGGCACCAAGCGACTTCTCATTGAAGTTTGTCGCATCTTAGCGGGAAGTTTGCGAGAAACCTCCAATAAACCGGCTACAGCATCAGCATCAGCATCAGCATCAGCGATCAGCATCAGTATCAGCATCAGCATCAGCGATCAGCATCAGCATCACTATGGGAGAGTCCACGAAAGCAGGTGATGCGGTAGACAAGCTCGTTAGATCTCTTAACGGCAAATTTAATGGGCTTAAGTTCGACGTATGGAAACGCACGGCTCAGTCCGTGATAAGTATGCGTCATGCCGGGATCTCTGATATCCTGGAAGGGCGACCTTGCCCCGAGCCCGAACTAGTTAGTCCTCGTCCATCTCCTAGAATAAGTAGGCCTTCACGAGCTGTAACTCGCAGCCAGGTCGCTGACGAAACGGACATTCAGCCCGGGGAAACACCCCCGGCTGATACGGCCGACAATGTACAGCCAGACGCAGGGAGTACTCCCGTGGACACGGCGCATCTGCCACCATCATCTTCAGGATATTCTACACTCCCAGCCGCAACATCAAGTTTATGGGCCACGGATGACAACATCTCGAATTTGGAAGACATCGAGCACTGGCACCGCGACAACCGTCTTCTGTTCGACTTCTTGTTCCTGAGTACATCGGGAGCTGCAGCCAGCTTTCTTCTACAATTCAAGCCCAAACGAGGTGAACTTGCGAATGGAAAAGCTGTTTGGGATGGTATGGTAAGAAAATATCAAAATTCCACCCGCCAACGTAGACGTATACTCAAACAAAATCTATCGCATATGGTCATGACGGATGGGCAAGACCCAGACGTGTTTATAAATTAAGTATACTATTTACGGGATGAATTGGTGAACATGGGAGAGGTATTCAACGATGACAGCATATTGGACATAGTGCTGGAAGGACTCACGGATGAATACCTACAAATAAAATAAAGCGCCGAAGCAGATGATGACTTCACACTCGACCGAGCTGTGATAACAATGCGTAATATGTACGCGAATAGAGCTATGCGAAACGGGCCTTTGCGAAAAGCGAAGGGGCGTGAATCTGTTGTGGTAGTCACGTCAACACCCTCAGCAGTAGTGACCTGTTCACACCGCAAAAAGCCAGGCCATCGATTCCAAAGTTGCTTTAAACGGAAGGGAAAGATGTCGGGGAAGAAATCTCCCCCGACACCTCGAAAAAATTCGTGGTGTAGCCTGCATATTACTGATCGCCACGATAATAGCGACTGTTGGTCTTAAATGCGGGACAACAATATTACCCCGTCGCCCTTGTCCTGGCCAACAGAATGGCCGGCATAATATCAACCGCAGCGCTCACGCCAACATCGCCACAACTCCAACTTCAACAACGCAAATGGAAGCTTACGTCCCAGAGATACATGCTCCGTCCACTACTACTGCGACTGCGACTACAGCAGCTACTTCTACGTCCTTCGCGACTTCTTCCTGTCCATCCTCACCTCCAGTTGGTGTAGGTTATTTTTTCATCGCCGCACCTCCGATCAAGATCGCCGCGCAGCCCGCCGACTTCTCCATGACTGCGGGCAGCGGAGCTTTTAGCCACTTCATCGACAATCATCCTTTACGGCGCATTGAACATAAAATGAACCACTACGTGCAGCTGAACCCTCCCGTAATAATCAACGTAGCGGGAAACCATCGCCTTTATGGCGTTGGTCAAGGGGTTTTGGTCGTACAAGTGTTGGACCACATAGGCTGTAAGCATTCTGTGCAGCTTCCTGTCACGATCGTACCAGGGCTAGGCAGGCACTTATTTTCGGGGAGGTCAGCTGCTGCGAGAGGGGTCACAATGATCATCGCCATGCAGTCGTATCTTGACATGGGTGCTTTTGCTATACCCCTACGTAAGGACAGCCACTGCCCTTCTTTGTATCATCTCGACCTCACCACAGGTGCAACCAGCCGAACACCTGAGACAGCGTTTCCGACCATCTCCGGCAAAAACTTCAAACCTGAAATCGTCCTCGCTGTTCATGCTTCGACGACTCCTAAAGCGACTTCCCCGCCTAAACCCGTTCCAGCCAATATCTGGCACAAAAGGTTGGGTCACCCCAATGGACAGGTGATGTCCAATGTGAAGAACATTGCAGAGTGTGGGGTGAAGTTTTCAGACACTCTGTCGGCGTGTGAAGCGTGCAAAATCAACAAGAGCACACAACAGAATTACCCTAAAACATCGCGGCCTGACCCTTCAAGCGAACGTTTAAAGCTGGTGAGTACTGACTTGCTCGGACCTGTGACGCCCAAGGCGATCGGAGGATACGCCTACATGGCAAAGTATACCGACCATCACAGCAGGCTAAAAGCTGTCTACTTTATCGAAAAGAAAAGTGACACGCTACACTCCAGCCATCCCTCTGGGGCTAAGGGTGCAGCATCTACGTTCTGACAATGGGGGCGAGTACACATCCGGCAGCTTGCAGGAATATTGTAAATCAACTGGAATTCGTCAGCAAATCTCGGCCCCGTACACACCTCAGCAGAACGGTGTTTCGGAACGTGACGGGCGTACTATTATGGACATGACTCGCTGTTTACTCAATGAGGCACACCTTCCTAAACCTTTATGGGGAGAAATAGCTTCGACAGCAGTTTTTCTAATCAACCGATTACCACACGCGGCAATCGGCGGCGACACACGCTACCATCGTATGTTCGGGAAGCATGCAGACCTCTCATTTTTGAGGATTATCGGCACTCGGGCATTTGTGCACGTTGAAGGGTACACCACCAAGATTCAAACTAAGTCTTGGGAAGGTGTTCTCGTCGGCTATGACAGCGACGGACCTACCTTCCGCGTGTATGATCGCTACACGGGAAGAAGTTGAAGCTCGCGCAACGTCTCCTTCATCGAAGAGCCGCCTACCATTCTACCAACAGCAGACTCGGGGGCAAGAAGAACCTGAAGTCCCCGATTTCGATTTGGAGCCAGGCTCGGATTTCATGGACGACTATCAGAGCATCAAACATGGTATCTCATCGCTAGAAACTAGCGACACCGACGCAACCGGCAACAAGCCGTTTCACATGAGGCTGCGCTCATCCACTTCTCAAGCGAAAGCGCGTCAGCAGGCACTTTAATGCCTAGATTCCCCGAAACAGCAGTTCGAGGCTGTCTCGCAGTACATTGGGGCTGTCGGCATGGATAAAATTTATCCTCCGGCTTCTATTTCGGTACCCAACATGTACACGCAAGCTATGGCCTCACCACAGGCAGAAGAATAGAAAGCAGCCATGCGTAAGGAGCTCAAAAAGTCTCGATGAGCACGAGGTCGCCGATTTAATTCCATTCACCAAGGTTCCTCCGGGCTGCTCCATCATTGGAACGCGGGGGGTAGTTCGAGTTAAAACAGACGGACGTTTTAAAGCAAGGCTCGTGGTACAAGGTTGGGCTCAACAGCATGGACTGGATTGCTTCACTACTTTCGCTCCTGTTTGTCGTATTGAAAGTCAGCGTCTTCTGCTGGCTACAGCGGCATCAAGGGATTGGCGAGTTTTAGCCATGGACGTACAAACTGCATTTTCTCAACGGGAAACTTGAAGAGGACGTCTACACCAAGCAAGCACCAGGTTTTGAAAAGATAGACGAGAGAACCAACCGACCGCTGGTAATGAAACTGCGTAAAAGCTTATATGGACTTCGCCAATCTCCAAGCGTTTGGAACAGCACCAGAGTCGTTCTACGGTAGCCTCCCCAACTTTTCTTTGATGGAATCGCCGGTTTCGACACCAGCTCCCGGCCGTGTTTCCTAAAATACGGTGCCTTTTGCCACCCCGACGCCATCGTTCGATAGTCCTTCCAAAACAAGAAAATACATGGAGATACAAGTTTCAGAGCATCCTTCCTCGTGTCGAGCAGCCATGAAACGTCGGTTAAAGAAACCCGCTGGTTTCGGGGGGGGGCTATCGTAGAATCAGTCACCATTGACAAGGACTTGCGTAAAATGGGGTTCACGCCGACAGCATCTGATTCCTGCGTATACACAAAGGGAAGTGGGAACACGTACATCATGCTAACTCTCTTCGTCGACGACCTACTCATCGCTGGACCATCAAATGCAAGCATGGCCGAGGTTCAACGTGAGCTTATGGAAAAGTTCGCTATGACTGATCTCGGGGATGTGTCTCAAATTCTGGGCATTGAAGTTAAGCGCGACAAGGCAGCCGGAATGATCGAACTCAGTCAAGGACAGTACACACTTTCGGTACCTAGGCGTTTCAACATGAGTGACTGCAACCCGGCACACGTACCCGGAATAGGAAAGGAACTAAGCGCACAGCCGGAAGGAAGCGTACTTCTAAACGAGGCAATGACTAAGCTCTATCAAGCCATTGTAGGAAGCCTTATCTTTCTTACCCAATGTACGAGGTACGACGTGGGGTTCAGCACGATGCAAGCAGCTCGTCACATGGCAAAACCCACATCGGTGCATATGGCAGCGGTTAAAAGGATCCTTCGATACCTTCTAGTAACACCTAATCTGGCTATTGTGTACAAAAGGGGCAGCAGCTTCGATCTTACCGGATACTGCGACGCTTCGTATGGTATGGGAGACCCTAAAAAGATGAGGTCTACTACCGGGTCGATGTTCTTCTTGGCCGGAGGACTCATCAACTTCTCGAGTCAGCTACAAACGATCACTGCTCAAAGCACCACCGAAGCGGAACTCATAGCTCTGAACACCTGCGCGAAAAATGGACTTTACCTATCAGGAATCCTTGGGGAGCTAGGATGGCCGAACTTCAGGAGCTTCAGGATATCTTCCGACAACAGAGGAGCACTTCTCCTTTCAGCGCACGGCAATTATTCCAACCGGAGCAAACACATTGCAATAAGATTTGCGGCTCTGAGGCACTGGCTAACGGACAAAATCGTAATCACCGAGTTCGTCTCTTCGAAAAATTAGCTTGCTGATATCCTCATTAAATTTTGCGACAAGCCAACCTTCAACGACCTCTGCTCGAAGATCAACGACTTCAGCACGAAGAACTCCTTCTAAGCTCCAACACCTTGGATTCGCAACTACAGCTCCGGCTCGCAAGACCGCCTTTGACCATCGCGACGGCCTTGTAAAAAATCTCAGGCAACCTCCACGATCACAAAAATCATTGTTTCATGGAGTTCCATACAAGATTGCGGCGTCTCAAAAGTGGGAAAAAATCGAGCCTGTTTCTGATACTGCCGCGTGCTATCGGACTTTTCAATCACCGACGAACCGCGATGTACCGAGGACGGAGAAGCGTGTTACGCACAAACTGAATAGGCAATGTACCGACAAACGATTGGCCTATCACAATTCAGCTACAAGACTGCAATGGACCGAGGAAGGGGAAGGATCACCGGAAGGATTACGCGCCCATCGCATCACAACCTTTCTCCCCCTCTCAGTCCAAGCGCTCCTTCAGCCTTTCTTTACCTTCTAGCTTCTTCAGACTTTTTTTACCTTCTATACCAATGAGCTCCATCAACAGCTACCCTAATGGCACTCCAGTCAACAACCGGGGACAAGCACTGGAAGCCCAACGCCTCCATGAATTTTCTCGCTCGGGACAAGATAACAGCCGGAGGTACACAGGGTTCGCGAGATCTAACTGCCGGGACGCCCAAGGCATCTATTGGGGGGCACGCTACAACCTCCTGAAAACATCAAAGTTCCGGGTCAAACACGCCTGGAACGAAAAGACATGGCAGCGAAGCTGAAAAGGCATGGGCTCCTAGACAGGAGTGAGTACGAAACGATAAAAATGTTTAAAAAAGTCGCTCAAGTACTTACATAAGCGAGATGATTTGCTGCTTTTTATCCATAGCAGAGTATACAGTTTTTAGTGCGGGCTTGGATCGATGACCCGATAGCTAGTAGTATGTGTAACGATATGGCCGAACGACTGTCAGATATCTCGTGTGTATCTGAACCCCACAGAAGAGTAAATATGGACGAGACTTGACCGTGTCCCAATCCAGGAGGTAATTTTTCCGCAGTTGAAATACTTCGCACAGGGACGGGTGTATGGTTATACCGGAAATATATATTTTGCGAGATTTACTTGTAGGTACGGTTGAAATTGATGGGTAGAGAATATTACTTAGTGCAGCAGTTATTTGTCAACTATAAAGTTACAACTGCTCGCCTATTACGTATTAGTGAAGGTGGAACTATGCGTCGTATGAACTTATGTTAACGATCGTACAGCAATAAGCCATGTTCTACCGGAAAATGCGTACGAGTATATATTCCAGCATTTAGGAGTAAAGGCTCACAAAGGACTGTCTCTCTTATGCTCTTCAGCGTACGATTAGTATCAGACAGTTTATCGTTATATGCGTATCCTAGTATCATATTGAAGTGGCGTGGTTAACTTACAGCAGCGACCTTTGTTGTTATTTAGTTTGTTTGTTTGTTTCTTCTTTTTTTGGGATATAGCTCGTTGATGGACTATGACTACACCCACCATAGTTTGTTACAGTACTATCAGTACTCGTGGTTCTATCTGCTTCCTATTTTTTTTATTTTTGCGGAAGTACGTAAGTACATTGAACAAACAACTATATAGTGAGAATGTTTTATTTTGTTGTGATGGACACTTGCCCACAATTCTCTTTCTTTGTCTAGTATTTGGTACAATTCAGAAAGCGTGTTTAAAACCCAGTAGACGAATCTTTGCGTTTTATCTACAAGGTAGGGTATTTATCGCTGGTAATTACACCAAGCGCAATTTTTATATGTGTCTTTCCTTGTAACGTTTTATTTTTTGTAAAATGTGTGGATAACAGGGATACATCCATATTGCCGCGGTTGATACACCCGACCGAATATGATACCCATTTGTTTTTGATTTTTTTACGAATTCGTTTTCTAAGTATGAGGCTTCTCTAGCAATCTGACTTCGCATTATGGGGGCGTGTTAAAAGTATGAACCTGGGATTCAAATCTAAGTTAATGCGCAGTCTATTCGCACGAATAAGATATGCGGTTGAATCTTACGTTGAATCTTACGTTGAATCTTCGGTGGAACCTAGATGTAAACGTAGATTTGAGTATGTTAAGGTTGTCCCGTTGTCCCGGTATTCTACCGTACTACGGGCATTGTTCCATGATGATCAGGTAGTGATGCAACCCACCATGATCACTCTCCCAACTCTCCTTCTCTTCCTTCTTTCTCTTCTTCTTCTTCTTCTTCTTCTCTCTTCGGCCTCAAGCGCTCTTTCCAAACTATCCTTTTTCTTTCTCTTCACAAGTGATCTTAACAGACCCTTCAGTGCCACCTCTGCATCTCTTCGCGTAGAAGACAGAGCCTTCACATAACCATTGTGTTCACAGGCTATGCACATGGTGCTCATGAAAACATGCCCTAACGTGTAGTAAATAATCGCTGAGTGGTGTTCCTTTTCTTTACATCAAGCCAGGTAGTATATGCCAACGCAGCCACTTGCTTGAAAACGACAAATAAATTCCTCACACACCTGACACAGAGGAGACGCGGCCCGAAGATTGTCCAGTACACCGATGGTCAGGAACAGGTTATCGAGGAGCGCACTTGATAAGTACTACCGCTCCTCACTCCACCTAAGACACTAGGGGCATGCGTTTGACCCAGTTCGCTGATACCCAAAACCAATTACAAAGGAGGTGATGTGGTGGGCGAATGCTATGATGATTTGCGGTGCTGCGATTGCACCGTCTCTCGTTCTGTTTGTTCTTGCGTTCTTGATGAACCTGTCATTTGGCAACGAGCAGTTTTGACGCATTTTAGATTTGTGTGAAGACTATCTGTAGACTATGTGATGTTTCTGACTCGTAGGGACCTCAATTTGGAACCCAGGGTATATCGTATGGGTTCCACATTTTGACTGGGTTCCGTATGTGGACGTATATATATGTGGTTTTAGTGTGTCGTGTGTCCGCGTGGTTTTTGCTACATGTGTATGTTTGGTTGATGTTCTAGACTTCGTTTTCGTATTGTTTCAAAGTGGTGCTTTCCGCGTGGTTGTTGCTACACGTACATGTTTTGGTTGATGTTCTAGACTTCGTTATCGTGTTGTTTCGGAATGGTGTTTTCGAATACATACTATTTTGTGTCCTCATGGTTGTTTCTACAGGTGTATGTATGGTTCACGTTCTAGACTTCATTATCGTGTTGTTTCAGAGTGGTGGTTTCAAATACACATTGGTGTACAGTGGTTGGGGGGGGGGGGGGGGGGGGGCTGTCGTGTATATCTGGAAAACTTATTTATGTACGCCGAGAAAACCGCTTTGGGGGGCTAACGAAGTTGCCAGGGACGTTTGAGAATTTCAACGTTCCCCCTTGCGGCTTTTGTCAAGTATGGTTAAATTCATATTTAACCTTGAAGATAAACATGCAGTAACCAGCCTTCACAACTATAGGCTGTAGCGGTATTATAACTCACTTATAATACCGTTACTCTCCATAGTTTGACTTTGTGTTTATTAATTATTTTGCTACACGGTGTGGGTTGAATCCAAATACGGAGTGAGGGTAGGGTTCAAGGAGGGGGGGGGGGGGGGGGGGGGGGGGATTTTCCGAGAAAGCGTTTGTATATATTGATGGTCTGCTTAGTTAGTACATTGATGTGGACGAAGTCGTAGGTATTTCATCACTGCGATCGCTGGATCCCGTCATGTTGGTGGGTGACATGTGATGAGCTGTGGGAGGTTCGGCGACTCCCCTTGCAACTACGGTGTATCTATCAGGTCAACAGGGTGATGTTAGTCAGTCTGTGCACGGAAACTATGAAAGTCGTGGAAGGAAATGCATCAGTTTATCAAGTGAAACCTGTAAGCCGAATAACCGGTGAGGGAAGGGCGGAGTTTTGAAGGACATGGGGGCCTGGTTTTGATCAAGAGAGAGCGGGGGATGGGGGGGGGGACTAGGCGATGGTGCGGGTGGTGGGGAAAGCGGGGGCGTTATATATCGACGAATTTCGGGTCAGTACTCATATTTAGAAGCTGCTTGCTGGTACTTGTATTATACTATGTGGGTAAAAATTTTAATGGGAGGGGTCCTATTTGTATTTGTTCGGAGATACGACGGAAATGCAACCCCCAAAAAGCAGAACGCGACTGAAACACATCCGCAAGAACAACTAACCAAAAAAACAGAAAAAATGCACAATTTCGCAAGGGCGTCACAAATACGGTGAAAAAATGCACAATTTCGCACAGGCGCCACGAATACGGTGTAAATTTCCTGGTTAAAAACCGCACAATTAAGCGGAGAATCACAGTAGATACCTTTTTTGTCGATGCTGTGGACTCAAGGATGGACACTTGTTTTGCGCCGTATGTCATGATCGACGACAAACTGGCCATTGAATCTGATGTCGATCTTCTTCTTGCGTCCCCCATACCGGCCCCGTGAGTTTTCCCACTGATCAGGAACAGTTGTTTGGAAGTCTCGTAGGATTCTAGTGTCCATGCTGTGATGTTGCCCTGTCTAGTTGGGTTGATGCTAGAGCTTCTCTAACTAAATTGGGTGATCAGCGTAGCGTGCAGTCTGCCAGAGTGTGGCCTGTGTCTGCTATCAGGGCCCTATCTTCTAATATCTACACGAATGCTAAAAATAAAATAAAAAGGTACTTTTGGAGTTAAAAGTACCGATTTCTCTGCCAAATACAATAGTAAAAAGCTACCAGGTATATTTTGTTGTTGGCATACCCTACGGTAACAGGATCAGTTCTACGATATTTCATTTTTCAACGCTCGCGATGGTTCACGAGATACGATTCCTTCATTGATTGCGCCTTTTGTGGGTGGCCCAGCTCGTTGCACTCTGTGGTCAAAAACGCCTTATTGCAGACGATACTGTCCAACCGAGAGGAACTATCTAGAACACGTGCTGACTAAGACGGGCACGCCTTTCCTTTTGCCTACAAATTTAAGGCACCCGCCAATTTGACTACCTATGAGTGCTGCCATGGGTATCCCCATGGCATGCGCCATGGGGTATCCCGCGGGCCCACGGGGGCATCCCATTGAGACCCTTGGTTATCCTATGGGATACTCCATGAACCTACAAATTAGTTCATGAGATGATTCATAACGTAGTATAGCCCGTAACGCACCCCATGGGGTAGCCCATGGAGCGCCCATGATATATTCAAGTTATGTAGGACACTCTGCTGCGACTGGCTCTGTACCTCGCTCGAAAATGAATTTGAAAATGTGTTTTTGGTGGTGCAGCGTAACAAACGGTTTCGTTGGCGGTATTTATGTCTATTTCGTATTGAAACCCATCTTACATAAAAGCCCAAGAAAGCAACCAAGTAGGCAATCACTTGCGTGAGTGGCACTGAGAAGCGTAAAACAAAAAACATATAGAATTGACCCCAAACAATAGCACGGTATTCCCCACGTGTGACTTCCAATCTTAGTAGTTAGTTTCTTAGGCCATAACCAGATCGTTCGTTGGGTCACGGTTCCGACGCGCGATACGATCGAGGTGGTGCTGTTTGCCTGAAACGGGTCCCGAATGACCGGTCTCCCTGCCCCCAAAATCTTCGGAATTTTCACTCTTTTTAGTGTGTTCTTCGTTGTATACCTAGGAGATGAGATTGTTTATCGGGAAGCACTCTTAAATTTCCAGGTCAGAGATGGGTTGGGGGGTATGGAGTCCTCAAGCATGAGCAGCCTCGGAAAGAAAAATTCGGGGCTCGTCTACCTTTAGCATGGGTCTTTCGTGGTATCGTGAAGTCAGTATAGGGTTTCTCAGGTGAGGATCGCAGGAAAGAAAAGCATGCACACCCGTACATCCAACAATCTATAGAATTTTGCAGAATTTCTCGCGAGCTGTGTCGTGATCTTTGTATCTCCCATGGGTTTTCCCATGGACAACCCATGGGTTTTCCCCTGGACGAAATACGGAAGACCCACGGGAGACCCATCGGAGGCCCACGGAAACCCATGGCAGATTGATGGGAGAACCATGGAAGTCCCAGGGGAGATCTATGGCAGACCAATGGCAGCCCAGCCGAAACCGATGGGACACTCATGGGAGACAAGTGGGAGACCGATGGGAGCCCTACGGGAGGCCCATGGGGCGCCAATGGCCGACTCATGGTGGAACCGTGGGAGACGCATGGAAATCCGCACAAGTCCACAGGAAGCCCATGGATTCCAATGGAATCCCGTGAGAGATCCACGGAAGCCCACGGGAGACTCATGGACGCCCGCGAGAAACCCATGGACGCCCATGAGAGCCCACGGGAGACCTACGGGAGCCTACGGCAGACGTTTGGACGCCCACGAAAGACCTATGGGAGTGCACGGCAGCCCGTAGGAGACCAATGGCTGCCGATGGAGGACATAAAAACATCCATGAGTTACCTATGGGAGTCCACGGGAGCCCACGGGAACCCCATCCATATCAATGGGAGCTCATGAGAGACCAACCGACGTCCATTGGAGTCCACGGGAGCTCACGATAGACCCTTTTACATTTATGGAGACATTTGGGAGACCCATTTAAGTGCATGGGAGCCACGAGAGACCGATGGACTCCCACGAGAAATCCATGGACGCCCATGGAGTCCGCGGAAGTGGAAATCCGTCGGAACCCTTGGGAGATCCATGGAGGTGCATGGAAGCCCATGGGAGACGCATGGACGCCCATTGGCGCCCATGAGAACCCATGGGAGACCCGTGCCCACGGGAGCCCATGTGCGACACATGGGAGCCCATAGGAAACCCATGGACGTCCATGGGAGCTCATGTGAAATCGGCACATGATTATTAGAGCCCACTGGAGCTCGCGGGAGACCCATTGGCGTCTATGGGACCCGAGGAGACAAAAATAAGTCCATGGGAGCCTACGAGAGACACATGGGCACTCGTTGGGTTGAAATTATCGTCCACGGGCTCGCATTGGCCCCGATAATCGTCCATGGGCGTCTACGGGTATACCATGGGCGTACATGTGTCCCATGGGTGCCCACGGGTGCTCACGGATAACCCATGAAAGTCCATGTGACCCATAGTTTCCGTGGGCCTCCCTTGGGCGCCCGCGGGCGTCCATGGATCTCTGGTTGGCTCCCGTGGATGTCAATGGGTCTCCTATGGTCTCTTGCTGGCGCCCATACGTCTCCTGTGGGCTCAGATTGGCTTCCATGGAAATCCATGGGTCATCTCTGGACACTCATTGGCACCCATGATATCCATAGGCTTCCATGGGTCTCCCATGGGCGTCCAAGGGTCCCAAGAATGCCCATGGGTGCACACAGGCAACCCAAAGGCTTTCATGGGTCTCCCATGGGCGCCCATGGGTTCCTCGTGGTCTCACGTGGATCGGTCGTGGCATCCATCGGTATCCATGGAACTCATCATCTTTTAAGGGTCTTCCATGGCCGCTCATGGGCGTCTACAGGTCTTCCATTGGCGCCCATCGGTCTCTGGTGGACTGCCACAAGGGTCCATAGGCCTACCCGTGGGTTTCTATGGGTTTTCCAATGGTTCCCATGGACGTCCGTGAGTCTTTACTGGGCGCCCATGGATTTGCTTTGGGCTCTCGTGGGTTCCCATTTACTTTCATGGGTCGCTCGTGGGCACCAATAGTAACCCATGGAACTCATTGGCTTCCATGGGTCTCCCATGGGCGTAAACGGGCCCCATGGGTGCTCATGGGTGCCCACGAGCGAACCATGAGACTATTGTGGCACCTATGATCTTCAACTGGTCTCCCGTTGAGGTCCATGAGCGTCCTTTGGTCGCCTTTGGGTCGTTCGTGAGTTCCCGTGGATTTCTAGGCGTTTGCATGGGTCGCTCGTGTCGCCCTTGCGACCGTGCGCCCTTGCGACCGGTGGGATTCCATGGGTTTGCCGTTGGCATCTATCTTTACTCCATGGGCTATCATGACCGCTCGTGGGCACCCATGGGGTCCCCAAAGGCTTCCACGTGTTTCCCATGGGGGTCTACGTGTCCCATGCGTTCCCATGGGACCCCACATGCGACGCATGGAAGTCCATGAGACCCATGGGCTGTCATGGGTATCGGATGGAGATTCTTAGCCGCCCATGGACCTTCATGGGTGGCCCATGGGCACACATGGGCGCCCATGGGCGTTAAGGGTCTCAAACGGGTGCCAATGGGTCTCTCGGGGCGTCTATGGGCCAGCAGTGGGCTTTCATTTGTCCATAATGGGCACCCTTAGGCGTCCATGCATCTCCCATGGGTTTCCCATGGCTCTCTCGTGGGTCTCTCGTGGGATTCCGTGGGCGTTAATGAGCGTGAGCTCCCATGGGCGTCCGTAATGGACATTCGATGGCTCTCCCGTGCGCACCCGTGAGTCTTCCGTGGGCGTCGCATGGGTCTCCCATGGGCGCCCATGGGTATCTCGTGGACTCCCGTGGGCTGTCCTGGGCTTTCATGGGCTTCCTCACATGGGCTGTCATGGACTTTCATGGATTTCCCATGGGGCTACCATGAGATCCGATGGGATGCATCAAAGGTATCCTCCCAAAAAAAATGTCACTTACGCGCATTAGCGTGCGTCTCGAAGCAGCCGGACGTTTGGGTTTCACATCCTCGCTGGAGTTTTCAATACGAATATGCAATGGCGTACTGTACTCACCGAAGGGCTAAAGCAGGACATTCTTCCTTCTTGGTATGTTGTCATATTTCGCCACAAGCCCTAAGCACAACTATAAACGGCATGTATATTGTATGCGTCGTAGTGTTATACTATTATTGGAGAAGTTACACTGGCACGTGCAGTCTATTTTGCGTATGTATTCACGGGAATCCCATGCATGCCGGTGTTATTCGGGTCACGAGATAATGCAGGCATGAAAAC
This sequence comes from Undaria pinnatifida, assembly GCA_012845835.1. NCBI lineage: Eukaryota > Phaeophyceae > Laminariales > Alariaceae > Undaria > Undaria pinnatifida. Next base: position 11,960,618 of record JABAKD010000023.1, on the reverse strand, counting down.
GATATTACCAGGTAACGATATTTTCTTTTTCTCATCCCATATCTTATCTTCTCATTTACCTGGTATACTCTATCGTTCTTTCTCCCTCACTAGTCGTAACCCAGATCCGGGCTCACTAAGCAGGCTCTTCTCCCCTCTCCCCGGAACGGTACGGGCCTTCATTTCTTGGCGCAAAGACGTCAGGTTTTTCTTCCCTCGTCGACTCGTATCGACTTGGGCCTACCCACCCTGCGAGACGCTCTCAACAGTTGATTCATTCATCGATAGCGTCCTTGCGTTCACCGGGAAAATATTATCCGTCCTTGTTTGCTTTGTCTTCATATCGTACCATAGGTTATAAGCGAACTGAAAAATAAGCATGCAGGTACACGTTGGTGTCCTATAAGCGTAAGGTTTGTCTATGCCGTGACGTGTCAAGATCATGTGTATATACACCGGTATCCCATGCATGCCGGTCTCAGGGTCATGGTATCAAGCAATGTTGAGAACGATACAAGCTATTCCTGGGCAGTATACATGTACTTGCCGGAGAAGCTTATATATCACGTTTCTGTTTACCCTGTCTTAAATCGTGCCATATAATCGATAAGTCAAACCGTTGTCACATTGTTCCCCCTTCAAAACGGGTCAACTATGGTTTCCGTGTGCACGGCTCAATGGGCATCTTAAATCCCCCTGGAAGACATTGGAACGTTTGGAATCTGGAACGACACGTAATTTTCCTTGTCGTTGATTTGTTTTAAAGTCGAAAGGATTCGTAGTGTTCCCACCCTGGCCGGCAACCTTGGAGAGGAAGAATATGTCCCAAACTAGTTTTTCTTGTGTAGCAAAACCCAACGGCCCACTTGGAACGAGATTGTCAGCAACTGACTGGTGCTGAAGGTGGGTCTTTATAGACTTGAGCCGCGCGAGGGTATAGGTGCACATGGATGACTTGGACTCACGGGGTGGAGCGTACGTGGACGCCGTAGGGCTTGCCCGCGGCAGGAGCCACGAGATACCGCTATGGCCTGATCAGGAGGCCCTTGGGGCAAAACACTGGATTGCGAACGACGCTTTAATGATATATACTCTGGTAAAAGTGTGGAATCGATGTTTTTAGAGGTTGCAGTATCCTTCATCGAGCCAGGAGGGCAATATCACAACGTCTAGATCTGCCCCGACGGTGCTACTTGGAAGGTTTGTACCGTCGTCTGTGAGGCTTGCCCTGAGACCTATTTGCGTGTGAAGTTTTCTCTGTGGCAGGAGCAATCGCTGCCCACGTGACGGTACCTCTATCCTACGCTCGAGCTACACGGTCCCGCCGCAAAAGTCAGTTGCGCTGTGATCTGTTTGGGTCGCTTGCCCAGTTTGACATCGGACGGAAACAGGTTGGAATTGAACGAACGGAAGCGAACAGCCTCGTTTCATTCCAACCGTTCCAACGAGGTCGAAATAAGTTAAGGCACACCCTGAACGTGCTGGTATCATCCTGTTCACGCTGGTACCAGCGAGCACTAATTGGAGGCGCCGACCTTCACGAGGGCATATAAACCCCGTAACACGCGCGATCGGAGTATCACAGACAGCTTGGAAACACATGAGTTTCGAGTGATTCCTTGATTTCACAGCTAACTGTATCGTGTTCAATTATATTAAAAAAAACTTCAACACGGCAGGATGCATGTATACATGTATGCGTTGACCATACAAGGGTTGTCGTGGCGAAGTCGCACTAGCACGAGTGGAAGTAGATGCGCTGGTACGCGTGTAGACTACATATGCATATGCACGGCCATTCTATGCAGGCCAGTTATAGGATCACGAGGTATATAAAGAAGAATGTAATCTGGTACAAACTGCCGTCTGAACACCGAGAAGTGATATTGAATAGATTAAAATATTCTACCTCTCGATCCCTGAACAATAACAAAATATGAAGCTTTTAACACAAGGTTTACTACACCTAAAAACTAGGTTGCATACTACATGTAACATCAAACCTTCTACAGTAATAAACATTACCAGGCGGGTGATATAAAGGGGTGTCTTCTTGCTCCAACCGTCAGATTCGTCCCCTTTACGGGTGTATAGTTTTCGCGCACATATTGAAATGCCTCCCCCCGCCCCCCCCCCCGATCCCTCTTGTTCAAACGCCCCACCTAAAATAAAAATTCACCAGGGTAGTAAACACCACCAGCCAGCTGATATAATCGCATAATCCTTCTAGCCATCCATGCCGTAGCTCCAATTCATCTCCGACCTCCTCCCCCCCCCCCCCTATTCCCCTTTTGTGCCCCGCGCAGGTAATTTAAACCCCTCACTAACAATCTAAATCGGCCAGAGTAATATACACTTCTGCGCAATTGATATCACGTCATTATCTTTCCAGCCATCCATGACGTAGCTTTCATTCATCCCCCCTACCCCTCTCCAACGCCCCCTCCTTCCCCACACCCCGCACGATCGCCTAGACCCAGCACCACGTAGAGTTTCGATGAAATCCTTGATCTCATAGCTGGAGTGTATTTTAATATTATATGTGACCTAAACCTCTTGAAAACCCTCCCCCCCCCCCTCCCCACCTTTTTGTTTTTCCTCGCTCTCTCTTGCTCAAACGCACTACCTAATTTCGAAATCCGCCAGAGTAATAAACACTTCCACGCCCTGGATATCACCCCAGTATCGGTTTAGATCTGTCTATGCCGCTGCTGCAATTCCCAACCCCCCCCGCCCCCCACGCCCCCTCCTTCCGCACATCGCCTAGACCTAGCACCACGCGTATAGCAAACCCCTACATCTCTGCGACCTAACCCCCCCCCCCCCCCCCCCCTCACACACACATCCCCCACCCCACCCCCACAAGAAGGATTTATAGTTTCCACGCACAAATTGAGCTGCCCCAGCTGTCCCTCCCCCCCTTCCCCCCCTCCCGCCCTCCTTTTGATCAAAATCAGGCCCCCGCGTCCTCAAACACTCCGCCCTCCCCTCACCGATTATTCGACTTACAGGATTCACTTGATAAACTGATGCATTTCCTTCCATAGCTGTCAGATTTTCCCCCCTCAGAAACGGTTTTTATAGTTTCCGCGCACGGACTGCGTAGGATCACCCTGTTGGCCCTGATAGCTACTTTGTAGTTGCAAGGGGAGTCGCCGACCTGTATTCTTAATGAGGACACACAACCCGTAATACGCGCGATCGGTGTATCACACACAACCTGCAAAGAGGAGTTACGACAAAATATTCGATCTCACAGCTGGAGTGTGTCTTCATTTTTATAAAATGAATAAAAATACACTCCAGCTGTGATGAGTTTCGACAAAATATCAGATCTCACAGCTGGAGTGTATTTTAATTTTTATAACATGAATATAAGTACACTCCAGCTGTGAGATAATAGATTTTTGTCGAAAGTTATATAATAAAAATTAAAATACACACAGCAGATTATAGATTTTTGTCGAAAGTTATATATAAAAAAATTAAAATACACACAGCAGATTACAGATTTTTTTCGAAAGTCTCATTATAAAAATCAAAATACACTCCACCAGCTGTGAGATCAAATATTTTGTCGAAGCTCATCTTTGCAAGCTGTGTGTGATACTCCGATCGCGCGTATTGCGGGTTGTGTGTCCTCATGTAGCATGTTGTTGTTCGCTCTGTCCTCTAATGTACCATAATGTAAAGATATAGGGGGGACTCAGAGTGCCCCCTGCAGGTCTGCCAATTGAGCAGGTCCTCGGAGAGTACCCGCTTTATTTTCCTTCTAAAATACGTTGCTTTATTCGATTCCACCAGAGCCCCGGTAGCTTCTGAGGTCGGAGGCACGTGCCTCCGATCTATTTCCTAACTTTCCCAAATATAAAACGCCAACCATGTAACACGAAACCCATCCAAAAGATCTCAAATTCGGATAATTACAGGCCTTTCGAGGGCCGTATCTTAACACTAGCCCACCCTGATGAGTCGTATATGCAGAAATGTCGGAGATTCGGGGAAACTCCGGTTCTACGAACTAGACCATGAGTCGAAGATGCGGCTCCTTAAAACCCACTCCCACACCTCTAACCGTCTGGCTATGAAGCCAGGAACACGCGAAGAAAAGCAGTTGAAAGAAACGCAGACCTTACAACAAGGTAAAAGTCACCCATCAAAAACCTGCCGCATGCCGCCGGTGTGGCGGGGGGAGGCAGAAAAGGCTCTAGAACCTGCCGCATGTCGCCGGTGTGGCGGGAGGGGGCAGGAAAGGCTCTACGGCAAACCAACCATAGATAAGGTACTATGGGGAAGCGATCCCTCGTCGATATGGAGGGGAACACAGGCGCTAACATAATGGAGAAATCATGCAAAAAAACCTCCCGCGGGCCATCGGCAAGGCGAGGGGTTAAACGAGGAAACGATAAATACACGGGATGGAAGGTGACAACACTTACAGCCCCGTTAGGGGGGGAAGTCTTTAGACGAAAAACATAGTAGAACAAATACAACACACAAAAAGGTAAAATATGACACACAGACCCGTACATAGCCCTGTACCACGTTACGCGTGAACAGGGTACCCTGGTCGCCCCCTGGATTTGGGCTGAGGGAGGCGTCGGCAGGGCGAAATTGAACAATGACGAAAAGGCGGCAGCCCTGCGCCTTAGATAGCGGCGTTTTACCCGAACCCTGACCCGGCACTGAGGAGGGGGCTCGGCAGGACAAAAAGGAAAAATAATGGAAGAACCGCCCTCAAACCCGACGAAGACCCTCAGGACACTACGATCAACCCAAAGACAAAGGCTCAAAACTCATTACCCCAAAAGTTGAAGAACTGTCGAACAGCGGTGGCGGCTTGGAAGTCAACTAGCCACGACCGCGCCTCGAGATTCGTCTACGTTACGTTGGGTTCCCATAGGAAACGCACTGGCGATGTGAATTTGCAAGCACCAAGAGCCTCGAACGACTCCCGTCGAAGTCGTGTATCGTCCGGAGAGCTGACCAGGTATACCCTGTTCTCGGTAGTGCTCGCGCTGATTTTTCCAAGCCACCATAACCCATCGTCTCCCTTACACCAATAGCGGGCTCCCTTAGGGAGTACTGTGTCGTGGTAGCGACGGAGCCAATCAGCGCGGGGAACACAGGCGTAGCCCGGCGCTAGGAAACGTTCCCCGTTGTTGCGGGAAAGCTCGCGCTGTGCCGCCCCGATCCGCATTCGGCGATAGAGGTGGTTGGGTTGGCGGTGCTGGTCCGGTGTTCCGGCCCAATAACGCAAGATGTGGGAGCGGGAGAGGTGAAGGTCCATTTCCCGCTCCTAAGAAGGTTTGGAGAGTCCCGGCCAAATGCGTCTTGTATAGCACCGCGATGACGCCACCTCGCCCCTGTGCCGGCTGATCACCAGTGATCTGCTCCACCTCCAGCCGTTGTAGGGGAGTCGAAACGTCGTCTTCAGTAACGTGGTACGGCGGGGACTTCTTGGAAGATTTGTTGAACACGTACTGCGTCAGCTCCGCCGGTAGGTCCCCGCGGTCGTTTGGGTTGGCACAGAGTTTGCAGCGCTCGATGACCACACGCCGACGAGCGTCCGAACCGGGGAGGTCGGAAGGGAGATCCAAATAGAGGAGGTTTCTCCCGAGCGGCGAACCGTCCGGGGTCTCGGCGGCGGAGCAGGGACCGACGGCCAGGACCTTGTACTGGCCCGTCCAGTTAAGCGCGGGTTTGGCTTTGAGTACCTTGGCGTCGGTGTTCGCCTTCACACCCTGGCGGACGGTAGAGGCATAATTGTACACCCATGCCCAACCACCCACAGCGAAGTTAGGTGCTGGACGCAGCGCGTCGGCGAGGGCGGTGTTTCTGCGGTTAACACGGGAAACGGTGAGGGGCGTGGTGTGCACGGATAATGTCGTGCGCGCGCTTTTGCCGGTCGGTGGTCAAGTCGCAATAGGCCAGGTGGTCACGGGCCAGACTCTGATGTCGCACGACACCAGTGCGGTCGAAAACCGTCAGGGGGGGCGGTGGGAATCTGCCCATGTGGACCTGGTTGGGCGCCAGACCCGTCGCCGCGCTAACGGAATTGTTGTAAGCGAATTCTACGTGGGGCAGATGCAAGTCCCAATCGTCTTGTCGCTCGTTGACGACCATAGCTAGCATTTGAGCCATAGTGTGGATTACCCGCTCGACGCCCCCGTTACAGTTGAGATGATAGGAGCTTGTAGCAAGCTTGTGCACATCCAACCGCTGTTATACAGCTTGTGAAAGCTTGGAGCAGAACTGCAGTAGGTTGTCCGAGAGTTTGATGCGCGGGCACCCCCACAAGGGGATGTATTGGTTCACAAGGATATTGGCTGTACCCTTTGTGGTGAACTCAGCGGCAGTGACGGGAAACATTTCGGCCCAACGACTGAAGCGATCGGTCAACAGCAGGATGTAGATATTGCCTCCTGGTGTGACCGGAAGGGGGCCGAAGTATTCAACACTGACGGCGACACCTGGACCTTCCGGCAGAGGCATTGTGATGATGGGCCAGCGGACGTTCATGCCAATCCACCAATGAAAACGCTTCAGCATGCGCAACGTGGGCGTGGTGCCAAGGTGACAAGAGGCCGTCGAGTGGCAAGGTTGCATGATCCAAGGGCGCATGGGCAGGGGAACGTACATGCGAACGTTTAGCAGGCAAGCCAATCGCCCCACAGAGTTGGGTTTGTCAGACCTTGTTGGCGGCAGTGTCGGGTTCCGGACGAGTTGGACGATGTCGTCGTCGGTTGTATGTAGTCCACCCTTATCCGCCAACTCCTGGATGTCTGAGAGGGATGAACGCCTGTGCGAGAGGTAGCACGCCAAAACGTCGGGCGGCAGGGCCGATGGCCGGCCGATAGAAACGTAACGTATCATGGCGTGGCACGTTGGCTCAGCGTGCTGCTCTCGCTTCCAATCGTCATGTGAACAACGCGCGACGGAATCAGCGAACCGCAATTCGGCAGCGTTGCCGAGGGCGTCCGACCTTGTATATGCGGTCGGCGTGTCACCAGGAGAAGGCGTGAGCCGTAAGAGAGGAGTTCCCATATAGGCTCTGCGTCGTCGCGACCGGACGGTAGTGGCACCGTGCGGACCGGCGAGTCGACAAGAACAGGGGTCGCGGCGGCGGGCGGAGCCGGCCGCGGCCGTGGGACTCGCGGCGGGGTTGTACCTCGTCTGGAAAATGGCCGAGGTGCCCCGCCGGGCCCGAATCCATAATCTACAGCGGGGGTTCATTACCCGTTGATGTCGTTGTTCGTCGGCGCGTCGTCGACGACGGAGGGGCTGGAACGCCAAGCAAGCCGGAGACGGACACAGTCTAACCGGTGGTCGCGGCGGGGACCGTCTCCTGTGTTGAACTCCGGGATAGATAAGTCGGCTGTGCGCTGGGCGTCGCTGCAGCCAGGGCTTCTGCGGAGCCCGTGTCGCCCTCGATGGGTATGGCAAAAACCGAAGCGAAAACGGTGTCGGCAGTAGGCGAAATCGACCCGCGGCCGGGACAGCCTTCGGTAGTGACTAAAATCAAGTTCTAGTCACGGGGGGGGCAGGACGAAAAAAAACCTCTCGAATCGAACTTGCAAGGAGCACTCGCACAGCAGCGGAGGGTGTCAGAGCTGCGGTGCTGTAACTGTGGACGCTGGGGCAGTGAAGGGTCGAGCTATATAATGGAAGGGCAGGAGCAAAGTAGGCGACTTGGTTGCTGTACAGTGACTTCTACAGCAGAGAATCCGGCGGTATATGGCATGCATTGACAGCAAGCCCATTATGCTGCGCTGTAGTTGGCACCTCTGCGAACATGATGGTGGTTGAAGCTACGTGACGCACAGTAGTGGAACGCTGTCGATCGAGAAAGATCGGAGAGGGGTCCGAGGTGCGTCAAATTAGTAGCTGTATTATTTTCGGCAGAAAGGGAGCAGCAGTTTTTCCGACGCGCAAGACGGATCGACGTATGTACTGAAACCCATACGGTAACGCGTGTACTGGAAAAATTCGCAAAACGAAAAAGCCCAAACATTCCACGAGCACCGCCTGTTCCTTCCCAGGTAGGATCACAAGGAAGAAGCCCCGACATGGGTTCCTAGAGCACGGTGCCCGTAGTCCAAGGGGGTCCCGCGAAGGGCGGGCTGGCTCCGACAGCAAAGGTGTATGCTGGTCGATGGGCTATCTCAGCAAGCGAAGTTCCCGTCGATAGTCATTCGAAGGGTTGATTCCAGAATGCTTGTCCGTGGCGCGTCGTGCATATGCCTCGAAGCACCGAAACGCAAAAAAAGTACAAGTCGATGGCCGATCTTGGGGCTTGTGCTGGCAACTCGCGAAGATGTGCCGTGCAACATGCTGGCAGACGGCGGAGCAAACAAGTCTGATGGGTGGGGCTTGGGCAGATCCGCTGCGGAGTGGCATATATTGCCAGCTGGCGGGGAACTTATTCGACCAAAAGCCGGGACGAGGATTGTGCTCCGAAGAGCTGTGTCGTCCACACGTACTTGGAAGGTGTCGTCTGTGTGGTGCGTGCCTAGCGACCAACAGGAGGGACCAAAGACCGGCACGAGGAGGGTGCTCCGAAGAGCAGTGTCGTCCGCACGTACTTGGAAGGTGCCGTCCGTGTGGTACATGTCCGGCGACCAACAGGAGGGCCCCCTGCCATCTCACTGCTGTTGTGGTTGCCGTTGTAAAAGAAAGGGTGCTCCCTCCATTGAGAAGCCACCCGAGAAGGAACAGGGGTTGTGGGCACGGTGGGAAGCAAAACAAAATCGCTACGAAAAAAGGAATACGACAAATTGGAAGAACACTGCCAGAAAAGCAAGTCCTGCCGTCGACGCCACATGTAAAGTTATAGGGGGGATACAGAGTTCCCCCTCCCCTGCAGGTGTGCCATTCGAGCAGGTTCTCGGAGATTACTCACTGTATTTTCCTTCGTGAAGACTTGCATTATTCGATTCCACCAGAGCCCCGGATAGCTTCTGAGATCGGAGGCACGTGCCTCCGACCAATTTCCTAACTTTCCCGAATATAAAACGCCAACCTTATCATACGAAACCCATCCAAAAAATCTCAAACTCATATAATTACAGGCCTTTCGAGGCCGCATCTTAACAATGAATCAAACCGCACCGCCGAATGCATATATGATCGTATATATGCACCTGGTATATATGTATGTATGTATGTATGTATGTATGTATGTATGTATGTATGTATGTATGTATGTATGTATGTATGTATGTATGTATGTATGTATGTATGTATGTATGTATGTATGTATGTATGTATGTATGTATGTATGTATGTATGTATGTGTGTGTACGAAGTTTTTCGTTGGTATCGTACGCGTAGTTGAAGCGGTTCAAGGTTAGCCCGGTACGCACAGAGACTATGCATGTTCCGGGGTAAGGTATCTGTAATGGAGTGCCATTCGTAGAAGGTTAGTTTGTAGATTCGACGTGAAACCATGTCATGATTGAGGTGAAACCACGTGATATTATTATAAAAAATGAAAATACACTCCAGCTGTGAGATCGAAGATTTCGTCGAAACTCATCTTTGCAGGCTGTGTGTGATACTCCGATCGCGTGCATTACGAGTTTATATGTCACATTCACGTCAACGCCATCATAGATGAACCATAATGTAGGTAACGATGATGGGACAAGCAGGACGCTCCTCATCTCACTACCTGTACTACCTGTACTACTCCCTTCACCTGTTCTACCCTGCGTTTCTCTGCTTTCCCCCCCACTATCGTGCCTAGGCCTATTGTGTCTGTCTTTTAGTGTCTTCTTTAGGGGAATAATGCAAATACGCTATTGAGTCTATCCAGCGAGCCATATGAAGAGAGACCATTTTTTTTTTTTCTTTCTTTTTATCCTCCGGCGGATGGGGAAAAATAAAGCTTTAGCTCACCACACTTCCACGTATTTTCATACGCGTCGTGTATCGATTTAACTCAGTTGCTTTCGCAGCCCAACGCTAGCTGGCGAACCCTTCGGGTCCCATTGTAGGTATAGCGCAAGCTGTCCCTATCAGTGGTCTTCGTTACAACCCCGGCAGCGCAAGCTGCCGTTGTATACGGATGCGTGTGTATGTCGACCCGGCCTGTCCCCTGAGGGTCAGTTTCGGTGGAGATAGCCACCCGGAATGTCATCTTTTCGGGTAGTGTGGGACTTGCGCAAGCTCACCCACTAACAAAACCCCTGGTCATGGGAGATGGCCTTCCGCCGGACTTGGTTCAGTTACGGTCCACCCTACCTATTCTAGCGTTGGTCCTAACAAGGACACCGGAACCCGTGAGGAGCACGCTTCCCAACCCCGACCAACCACGCCTCCCCCCACTCGGAGTACCACCACAATTGGCGTCGTCGGCAGGACTGAACGTGTTGACCTTGGGCTGCGCGACCTTCTCCCCGGTGCTTTTCTCTCCCCAAGGCAAGACCTTTTCGCCTTGCATAGCTTTGCATTTATACTTTTTCCCTGTTCATTTTTAGGTAAATTTTCTTTCTTTACTTTTTTTCCTCTCGCCTTGTAACATACTCCCTTTCATCTAGTAGCGAGCCTGGTTATCTTTTTGTCTCCTATCCGTAAACCACCGGCCCCTCCGGGCCTCTGCTTTGTGACCGACATGCTGGGTCTGCGACTACCACGGCTTTGCGCTGTAGCTCTTCTCTGTATTGTCTCCCCGTGCTCTCTCTTCGTGGGACACTACTATGACAATCGAACAAAGAAAGTGCTCCAATGATATATACATATATATTATGCTATATTAATTTGTCTTTACCTCTTTTCCTACTTCAAAAGCGTTCCCAGTCTAATTCCAAGTGGTTCTGCATGTGTTTGGAGTCCTGTCCAGAAGAATACCCCGCCAGGTTGATAACACCTTGTGGAAAAATTTCGCCACGGTTGGAACCCTGTGAGCTGTTTGCACTCGACTAATTCGAGTGGCCGGCTCCGTTGCTACACCACACCTTACCGTGTCGTTACGGAATAGGGGTACATGCAATAGTTTGCCGTACCACACTCCCCCGAGTACGAATTGCGCGCTTCGGATGAAGGCAATAACTCGCCGTTGTTCTCTCTCCTGCTTTTGGTCATCCCCTAACCATTCCTGCTTCTAGTCTATTATTGACAGCAGTGCGTGACTATTTTTTGGGTTTCGTTTTTTAGCTGAACCATGTTTGGATTTTTGTTTCTTGGCATATTTTTACCAGGTACCAGCACGCAGTGATCGTGCTGTAACCTTTCGAGCATTGCATCTGACCTATAAATAGATGAGACACTCCACCTTTATGTGTGTTCGCACAGGGTATGGCTCATTTACTCGTATAGGCCCACCACCAACGGTGCGCGACGCCTATAGCTGTAGTACTGCTGCGTTGGCTATTTCAGCGAGCAGTAGTGCAGGTCGCGACTATTTTTACTAGTGTTCGTTCTGGTAATCTTCTATCTGGCTTTGATGAAACTTTCGAAACATCTCGTTTTGCCTTAAGGGAGGTTGAAGCTTCTTGTGTGTGAGATGGAGACTAGTAAGTGTGAGATGGAAACTAGTATCAAGCGCCAAGCGTCCTTGTGGTGTGCTGCTGTTGTTGTCTCACGTTGCTAAAACATACGCGCTCTCCTAGATACCAGTACTACCTGGTATTTTATAAAAAATATTTCAAGGACGTCAGCCGTGAAATCGACGAGGTCAACACTCATCTTTGCAAGCTGCGTTGTTGGTACTTATAATATACTACAAGGTTCCCCTCCGGAAAATGCCTATTGGAGTGGCGCAAGAACGAAACCCAAACATCCAACATCTGACTTTCTGTGGACAAATAAGATATACCTGTTGGTAGTGAAAACTATGTTCTTGTCCGCAGCTCGAGAAGCGGGGTGTGGGGAGGCGCCCTCCCGGGTACGGTTCGCTCTCTCGCCGTCGTGGTGGAGAACCGTAAATAAGTGGTAATCCCATCAGTACGTACGTGTCCAGCGCCAGTACTCGTACGATGGGGACTTGTTATACGGGCGACTCTTATGCAGTAAAATTTTCCTGGTAAAAAATAAAAGGACGAATAGGTGGATTTTCAACCGGCAAAAAAAACAGAGATTTTCACGGGTCATGACCCGACCCGCGGGTCGGGTCAAGGGGGTTTCAAAATCTCGCGGGTCGGGTCGGGTCGGGTCAAGAGATTTTAAAATCTCACGGGTCGGGTCGGGTCGGGTCAAGAGGTTTTCAACATCTCGCGGGTCGGGTCGGGTCGGGTCAAAAGGCTTCAAAATCTCGCGGGTCGGGTCGGGTCGGGTCAAGAGGTTTTCAATATCTCGCGGGTCGGGTCGGGTCATCACCCGCGAGATACGGGTCACTTCGCGGGTCAAGCCATAATGACCCGTGAGTTGTTTTGGGCTGACCCGCGGGTCAAACCCGCGGATCTAGCCCGCGGATCCGCCTTTTTCAAACTTACAGCTGAGAGCCACGTTGATGCCGTGCAGGCGCCCCGCGGGTCGGGCCCGCGGGTCCGCCAATAAAATACAAACATTTCGGCTTCCTGCCTCCCTCATGCCGATGCTCCGATCATATGTCATCACAGCGTGCAGAACAATCACCAGGCAGTACCCCTAGCTACTCGTACCAAGGCATACAGCAGTGTGACGCGAATCCCGTACCTACTGAAGCCGTAACAACAGCAGTAATATTACGGTCATACCAGTACGAAATGTGACCAAACGTAAAAAGGCAAGGAAGGGCAGTCGTCGTCGAAGCAGCAGCAGCAGCAGCAGCAGCAGCAGCACTGGCAGCAGCAAGCACCAGCAGCAGACCCCGGATCCTCACGGATCGCAGCCCCTGCTGACAGACCCACCGCCCCAGTTGTGGGCTTGCTGCCGGAGGCAGCTCAGCTAGGCTGCTTGCCGGGGCTGGAGACTGCACAGATAGAAGATAGATACAGCAGTAGTAGTAGTAGTAGTAGTAGCTAGCTCGAGAATTACCATACCAGTTCGTACGAAATGTGACCAAACGTAAAAAAGCAAGAAGAAGAAGAGCAGCCGTTGTCGAAGCAGCAGCAGCAGCAAGCAGCAGCAGCAGCAGCAGCAAGCAGCAGCAGCACCGCAGAAGCACCCTGGCAGCAGCAAGCACCAGCAACAGACAACGCATCCTCGCGGATTGCAGACCTTGCTGGCAGATCCACCGCCCCAGTTGTGGGCTTGCTGCCGGAGGCGGCCCACCTAGGCTGCTTGCCGGGACCGGAGATTACATTTATAATCTATGACTAGCTCGCTCGTCGGGTCGCTCGTCGGGTCGACCCGGTGGTCTAACGGTACGGGCATGTCCATGCATGTGGATTGCGGTTCCTTTCCTATTTCTCGCGCGCACACCACATGACATAATCATCAGCTGCAAACAATGCTGGTAAAAAACGCAGAGAACACGACATACTGGGAAAAGTACGAGGGACCACGGACCAACCAACCGACCGAGGTATACATGCTTTGACCCGTGACTTTTTTACATTTGACCCGTGAGAAATGTCACGGGTCAAGTTAACGTGACCCGCCAGACGACCCGAATCTCGCGGGTCACCCGGATTGTCGCGGGTCGGGTCGGGTCGGGTCAGGGCGATTTCAAAATCTCGCGGGTCGGGTCGGGTCGGGTCGGGTCGGGTCGGGTCGGGTCGGGTCGGGTCGGGTCAAGACGTCTCGAAAATCTCGGGTCGGGTCGGGTCGGGTCAAGACGTCTCGGAAATCTCGCGGGTCGGGTCGGGTGAACCGACCCGACCCGCGAGATTTGACCCGACCCGTGAGAAGCCCTGAAAAAAACAAATCAGCAGTTGTTCCGTGTGCCGTCTTTCTGTCGTGGTTTTCATGTTTTTTCCTTGTTTCCTGTTGTTTCGTATGGAAATCAGCAATTTCAGAATAGGTACTCTTCGTGTCTTGTTGAGCCAGATATTGAACTTAAGGATGAGTGATACACGCCAGGATGGGCAATCATCCCCCTTCTCACCGCCAGTTCGTCGCAGAGAGTGCGCGGAATGAGGAACTGTAGGACTTCTATTGTCGCTGAGACAGGAAAACCCTTTCTCATGGAGCATCAGCACCTATAACCACTGCTGTTTGCTTCTTAGATTCAAGAAAAAATACGCTGGATTGTTTAGATCGTCGTCCGATTCAAAATCGTCCCCTCGTGGAGACGAAAATAACTCGCCTCAGCACAGCGAGGACTCGCCACGCGCACATACATGATGTATCCTACTACTGCTGCTGTGTGGCAACGTTATACACGTAGCGTTGTGTTGTCCTCATGTTGTCTGGTCCCTGCCATCTGTGGTGTGAGCAAAATCTCCCACCCACAACATTACTACCCCTCTGTTATGTACGTAAAAACACTCTGTCTACTTGGACGTAAATGTCAGGATGGGTTGTTATAAAAATTATCATATAAAATGTTACTATATTAACGACCGAATTGGCGCGATCTGTGGACATGCAATGGAGATGCGCACGAAGTGGCAGCACAGCGTAAATATGGGGTATGGTGGGGTGACAAATGGCACGCTCCGATCAAATAATCAGCTTCTACAACAGCAGCCACACGCGCATAGAGTTGCACGCTATTGATGCTTGGGGGCTGGACCGCTGCTGGGCGGCAGGATCGTAGCGTGGTGCCATCAGCGCCCATATCCACTGCTGTTTGCTTTTTTTTATAGACTAGTCAAGCAAAATTACGCTGGATTGTTTTGATCGTGGTCCGATTCAAAGTCGTCCCCTCGTGGAGACGAAAGGAACTCGCCTCAGCATAGCGAGGACTCGCCACGCGCATGTACATGAGGTATCCCACTACTGCTGCTGTGCGGTAGGGTTGTACACGTAGCGTTGTGCCGTCCTCATGTTTGGCATCTGTCATCTGTGGCGTGAGCAACATCTCCGACACAAAACAATACCCCTCTGGTATGTAATACGGAACAATACTGCATCTTTAGACGTAAATGTAAGGATGGGTTTTCCATCAATCAATACTAAAAGGTTCCTATATTACCGACCAAATTGGCGCAATCTATGGACATGCAATTGAGATGCGTCCGAAGCGGCAGCACACCAGACAAGTGCCACGCGCCGATCAAATAATCAGCTACTACAACAGCAGCCACACGCGCATACACTTGCAGACTGCTGCTGCTAGGGGGCTGGACTGCTGCTGGGCGGCAAGATCGTAGCGTGGTGCTCTGTGCGAAAAGAGGGAAAGAAACGTGTACCCTCTACAAGCAGAAAAGCCCGTTTGCATCAAAAGTTTACGTACGTACGCGGGGACAGGGGATGCAGAAACCCAATCCCCGGGGATGTTTCGGATACCCGGGGATTTGCCTTAAATGTGCCTAAGGCCAAAAAGTTTGAAAGGCTTGCCATGCGCAACACACAGCACGGATCGCGCCCAAACCTCCAGCAACATGAGCCCGACGGTCGAATTGTGCCCACCCCACCCGACGTTTGGGACAAAGGTGCGAGCACGAAGAGATGTGCCCGAAGGGAAAAACAAAATCACAATTATACATATACATATATGGGTGAGTTTTTATTGGGAGGTATTTGTTTTTGTTTTCCCTCATGCACTCTTATTTTGCTTTATGTATTGTAGCTACGTATCATACACTGGTATCGAATACGGCACAACACTACCTGGTAGTCCTTAGTGCTTTTTTCTTGTTGGCAGGTTTTGGTTCTATGGTACATATCGACATGACACATACGTGACGACAATACCATCATCAGAACGTTCTGCGATCTCCGGAACGTTTGTATGGGTCCCAACCAGCTAGCCCCCTGCGGAAACAGCGTGTTACGGTTGGAATAATATAGCGTATTCGAATCAGCGTGCACAGCAGAAATTGAAGAGAGAATAATCAGCTGGGTATTAGGCCATGTCTTATGCAGTCGGATTCCGCCAGTCGAAAACGGTCATCTTCGACTGGACTTTTTTCGACTGGATTCTTCTGATCCTTCTTCTTATCGTCAGTCGAGTCGATTTGATTGTTTTTGTGCTCTCCCTAAAGGCGGTTGATGTGAGGGAGTACTGCTGTACAGCAGTCGAAATCGGTTGACAGCTCCGTGCTTCGCGCTTTCTCCGCGAGCAACGGCTCGGCGAACCCTCGTCCCAGCGAGTTGGTGGCTTTGGGTTTAGCCGAAAGCCGCCAAAGCTACGTTCGTAGAGTTGCACTCAGCCGAGAGCCGCCAAAGCTACAGCAGCCGCAGCCATTGTTGACAGCATGGGGTCGAGACCGCTCGCTGCTTCCGTCGTGTGATACACGCTGCTGGCGAGGAAAACTAGGAATGCGCCACGCTGACTTGCTGCGAGAAGCAACAGCTGGGATAGCGAAGCCAGCGTCAGCGCCTAGTATGATACTGCAGTGTGGTACTTGGTATAGGTGTGTGGCCGCGTGGCCGTGTGGGTGTGTGTTTGGTGGTGGGATGAGCGATGCGATCGGTTAAATAAACACGTGTAAAACTTTTTCGACTGAGTTTTTCGACTGGAGGATCCAGTCGAAAAAGTCGAGTTTTTCGACTGGATCCGCCAGTCGGAATTCTCAGTCGAAAAAAGTTGAGTCGAAAAAGCCCTTGTGCGACTGCGTAAGAAAGCCCGATTTGGCCTTCAGTCCCGATTTGGGCTTCAGTCGGAAAAGGCCGTTTTCGACCGATAAATCCGACTGCATAAGAAATTGTCTTACAGAGTGGAATAGGGAAGAATACCCTTTATCAAAACACTGGGTCAGGTGTCTCTTATTAGTTAACCGTTTTTGTTATGGTGGCAAAGAGCAGCTTCCCTCTTTTTGCGGTGCCAACGTTACCATTAATATTATTGGTGTTTGCTGGCTGTTACACCATTCATGACATGCTGTGCGCCTTTTGTCATTTGTGATTTCCCTTTTTTTTTCTCTATCTTCGGCAGTTTTTTTTTGTTTTTTTTTTGTGGTTTGACGGCATTTGTTCCTGCTGTTAATTGCTAGATGATGTTCTTGCGAGCAAACACGAAATGCCCCCCCCCCGCTTTTGTGCCAAATCGACACTCGTTTGTCATACCTCGGTTCTGACGTGCCGCTGTGTTTTTTTTTTCATCTTGGTTCGTGATGAAAAATCAAAATAGTACCGCTATGCTGCCCCATTTTCATTTATAATGCTGACTTACGCGATTGACAAAGATAGCTTTGTCACGTTGCATAATTGTTTTCTGGGTGCCATCGCTGGAATGCGCGTACGACGTTATTACACGTCGAGCATCCCACTATATCATATCGGTAGTATCAGCACCTTTTAAAAAATCCTCTCACGGTGCACTGCTATTTTTAATTTGAAAAACCTCTGTGAGGGTGAAGACTCAACGTGCCACGAGCCTCGTCTATACGCTTAATACAGTGGGGGGGGCGGTGTAAATAGGGCGGTCGTTCGAGATAGTGCGGTCCAAAACTGTTTGACACGGCAGAAGATGCGAATAGGGCGGCTACTGCCCTATTCCCCATATAGCAACGGACCCTATATAAGGCGGTAGCCGCCTATTCAGGGCGCCTACCGCCCTATTCAGGGCGGCTGCCGCCCTATCCACGGCCCACTTTCGCCTCTACATCAGTACAAAACCTCGCTCTGGTGCTGCTTTGGAGCGAGGTATAGGCAGCAGTATCACATCCCTACTGCTGTTGTTGCTGCTGCGAGAACACACATATCTAGCACACAACGAACAGAGGGGACACGCACGATGCCCTGTGCAGCAGGCGAACTGGGTTTGGTTTCAGCCTGCACCCCCAAGCGCCCTGACGGCCACGAATGTCGCGGAAAATGCGGTGGTCGGCTGCACGGACTCTGTGGTGAAGCCGATCCGGACTGCGACAATCAATGCAGCGCGTCTGCCATGATTGCCTTGCCGCCAAGCGATCTTCGAAGGGCAAGGGCAAGGCGGTCAAGCCCTAGGCGGGAAAGCGCAAGGCGTCAGACACGGGCGGTGTTGGGGCGGGGCCATGGAAGAACGCAAAGTCTGGAACAGGCAATACGGACAAAAAAGATCGCTCCCCGCACGCGGCTTTCGAACGCCCAGAATGTAGAGATCTTGGGGCTGCTCGACCGGAAGGTGCCACATCTCGCGATAGCAGACCGGTACGGCTGCGGTCCGCAAACGGTTTCCATAATCACGAAAAAAAAAGGGTGTCCATTACGAAGCTGGTCGCATCAGCTTCGACTAAGGCCAACTCCTGCAAGAGCAACCGCAACGCGGGATTTCTTGAGGTGCGTAAACAAGTTCCCAGGTCATACGTGCAATATGTCTCTCGAACGGTTTTTGAGTTACATGTACTTGAATGCTGTGTGCATCCTGAACGACTCCAATGTAGAGTGCAGCCTGGACGACAGCGTGCAGCAGTTGCTGGTGGAGGGTTTGTAATTGCTGTTCCGTAATGCTGTACAGTACTGTAGCTCGTGTTGTACTTTGAACCTTCTTTGCGAAGACATATTTTTTGTACAGCAGTGCTGTACTATGTGACTGCGAGTTGTACATATAAATATATATATAAAATCCTTCTTGGGTGCCAGGGATTTGGTCAGGAGTTTTTTCTTGTCTCGACCGAAATATGCTATTCGCGGAACTGGAACTCTCGATCGAATATAGGTTCGTTCGAGCGCCGCCTTCGGGGGGCGGCTCCAACGCCCCTCGCCCTGCCGTGTCCGTTCCACACATCGACGTGAGCGCGGACGGATGCCGAGCGAGACAAGCGAGAAGTTGCAAAAATACCGCATGTCGAGGAGGAATTTCGGAGATTTTGGTTGAATCATAATGTCTGCAGCGCCTGGATGATTTACAAAATTGGCATCTTTTTCAGACGGTACTTGATAAGGTTTGGAATTTTGCTGTGGCATGTGGAACTTATAACTGTGTAGCCACAGATTGTGCACCAGGCGTTTAATTGCACGCGCCTGGATGATTTACAACATTGGCATCATTTCCAAACGATATTTGAAAATGTTTGGTCACAGATTGTGCACCACTTTGTGCTGTCTAAAACTGAATATGGCGTTTTTTCCACACTCGTCATCAAGGGCCCAAGACTCGAGACGAGACGAAGCAAGGTTATTGGCCCCGTCCCGTCCGAGACCCAGAGCAGCGTAGGGCACCAGCTGCCAGGGGTGTGAGACAAGGCGTGCACGGCATGGGCTAGAAAACGTTGCCTGCAACAACTGCCCGCCACAGTATAAACGCGCGGAAGCCGCCGTGGGTGATTATTTAAGTTTTGCTTCACGTGGTTACAGCTGTTGGGGTAGCTTGGGGATAGACACAATGTAACAGCGATCGATGCCGAGAAACGAACGCAGGCAAGGGGGTTGACACAACAAAGGAATAAATGACTGCTGTGCTCCAGCCTGCCACTGCTGTGGAGTGCCCTCACCAACTGAAACCAAGCAGCAGCCACACATTTTGCCCAGGCCCGAGAGCAGGGGCGCCGGTCTGTGAAAGGGCTAATCCAGCCGTCGCGGTCATTCGTCATTCATGGTGCCGCGCTGTAGGCTTCATGCGTGCAGCGGTTGGTTGTGTGTGCTGTTGGGCTGTCATGTGCTGTGTGCGTGCTGGCGATGTGGCTGCAGGTGTGGCTGCAAGACGACACATGATACGTCCAGAGGAACGCGTGTTAATTATACCAGCAGTAGATCGCTCTAATAATTCGCCTACTTATATTATTGCGTTTGGTGCTACTGCAGTGGAGTGCCCTCATCAACTGAAACCAAGCAACAGACAGACACACATCTTGCCCGGGCTCGAGAGCAGGAGCGCTGGTCTGTCAAAGGGCTAATAATCCAGCCGTCGCGGTCATTCGTTATTCATGGTGCCGCGCTGTAGGCTTCATACGTGCAGCGGTTGGTTGCGTGTGTGCTGTTGGGCTGTCATGTGCTGTGTGCGTGCTGGCGATGTGGCTGCAGGTGTGGCTGCAAGACGACACATGATACGTCCAGAGGAACGCGTGTTATACCAGTAGTAGATTGCTGTAATAATTCGCCTTTTTATATTATTGCGTTTGGTGCTACTGTAGTGGAGCGCCCTCATCAACTGAAACCAAGCAACAGACAGACACACATCTTGCCCGGGCTCAAGAGCAGGAGCGCCGGTCAGTCAAAGGGCCAATCCAGCCGTCGCGGTCGTTCGTTATTCGTGGTGCTGCGCTGTAGGCTTCATACGTGCAGCGGTTGGTTGCGTGTGTGCTGTTGGGCTGTCATGTGCTGTGTGCGTGCTGGCGATGTGGCTGCAGGTGTGGCTGCAAGACGGCTCATGATACGTCCAGAAGAACGCGCGTTATACCAGTAGTAGATCGCTCTAATAATTCGTTTTTATATATAATCGCGTTTGGTGCTGTTGGAGTGTTCATCATTTTTATCGTGCTTGGTCTGCAGATACAGATAGGCTCAAAACCGTTCCTTTGCGCGACGTTACGCAAAAACATTCTGCAGGAGGGGTTACTGCGCTGTATGAAGAATGTGTATAACTTCGTCGGGTGAATACGCACATGAAAAATGTACATCTGCTACAGTCTAATAAGATATTTGTACAACAACGACCGACAACCTAACAAAAAAAAAACCAATAACGCGCGAGCGATGGCGTGCTTTTCGTAGACGAATGTGCATACTACGACATCTACAAAAGGTTTCCCACGGCCAGCAACGAAAGCGGGAATACAACTTTGTTAGGAAGCAAAAATAAGACGGACACCCTTCACAAACAAAAACAAAATTCCTATACAACGTACATGACGCAAATGACCAGCCGAATTGCGACCGCGCCAATTATTGCAATCTTAGAGTTAGTACAATAGGCCAAGACAGACACACATCTTGTCCGGGCTCGAGAGCAGGGGCGCCGGTCTGTGAAAGGGCTAATCCAGCCGTTGCGGTCATTCGTCATTCTTGGTGCCGCGCTGTAGGCTTCATACGTGCAGCGGTTGGTTGAGTGTGTGCTTTTGGGCTGTCATGTACATTGTGCTGTGTGCGTGCTTGCCATGTGGCTGCACGTGTGGCTGCAAGACGACACATGATACGTCCAGAGGAACGCGCGTTAATTATACCAGTAGTAGATCGCTCTAATAATTCGCCTACTTATATTATTGCGTTTGGTGCTACTGCAGTGGAGCGCCCTCATCAACTGAAACCCAGCAACAGACGGACACACATCTTGCCCGGGCTCGAGAGCAGGATCGCCGGTTTGTCAAAGGGCCAATCCAGCCGTCGCGGTCGTTCGTTTTTCGTGGTGCCGCGCTGTAAGCTTCATACGTGCAGTGGTTGGTTGCGTGTGTGCTGTTGGGCTGTCATGTGCTGTGTGCGTGCTGGCCATGTGGCTGCAGGTGTGGCTACAAGACGGCTCATGATACGTCCAGAAGAACGCGTGTTGTACCAGTAGTAGATCGCTCTAATAATTCGCCTTTTTGTATTACTGCGTCTGATGCTGTGGGAGTGTTCATCATTTTGAGCGTGCTTGGTCTGCAGATACAGATAGGCTAAAAACTGATCTGTCATACGGATTGAGTTGTTTTGGGGCCTACCTTCCACAGAGTCGGGGGCTGTCAGTGATAGTGGTACGATTTCATACCGGTCTAGGATTATTTTTCTATGTCCCCTTTAGGGCTCCTCTCTGAGTGAGTTCTTCGTACATTGTGCAAGCAAGCCCGGAGGACCCATCGTGTATCTCACGCCGAGTTGGAAAGCTGTTTTGTGACTATGGTACGATTAAACACCGATCTTTCATACGGATTAAGTTGTTTTGGGGCCTACCTTCCACAGAGTCGGGGGCTGTTGATGATCGTGGTACGATTTCATACCGGTCTAGAATTTTGTCTGTCTTGTGTGAGGCTTGATTATCCCCCTTTTCCCGTTTAGGTTGCCATTTCTCTGGTGTAAGTTCTCTGCGTTGAAAGTACCAACTCGATCGAGGGCATTTATTTCTATATCCCCTTTATTGGATCGAGAGCATTCTATGTCCCCTTTAGCGCCCCTCTCTAAGTCTCCATAATTCGTTTTTTTTTGTATATCTTCACTAGTGTAAGTGCCGCGTACATTGAAGTGGCTATTTGAGGGCATGCAGTGTCGTCTTTAGTTCTTTTCTGTGAGTGAGGTCTTCGTATATTTTGGAAACAAACATGGTAAGTTCATCGTCTACTGTGGGAGTAAACACCGAGGGGTTGTCCAAGGCACAATCTACGGCGCCCTCCATTTTCCCTTCCGTAAAATGAAAACATTTTCAACCATTCCGTCCGATACCTTTTTTATTGATGACATGTCCTCTTTCCTTTCGCCTCGAAGCCTCAAATCGAAGCAGGTTCTCTTATTCTCCTTTCGGCATTTCTGGCCTACTTTTACTTGGCGGAGGTTTTAATAACAGTGTTTCGCCTATGCTTCCTTCCTTCGTTTTTATGTTTTCCTTCTATCAAAGTAAAACTTTTAGAACCTCATGTTCGTATTAAACTCTTGGCATTACTTTAAGCTTCAATTTCTTTATTACTACAACTTATTTCGTCGGGTGCTACCCTTCCTCACACAAAGAATGGGCGCCATGGAATGTCAAATTATTATCTTTAGATCCTCAAATTCGTATTAAATTCTCGGCATTACTTTAAACTTCCAATAATGTCGAATCGAACAGCTACAACTTTTTCCTTTTCCTCGTCCGAGTGCCGCCCTGCACTACCCGAAGCATGGGCGCCGGCGAATGCCGGCGCCCATGCGGAGGCCTTGAATATTAATTAAAGCTTTCGACACAGCACAGCAGTACAGTACTTGTATCGTGGTTCTGGTTTTTACGTACAGCAGTACAATACTGTACAAGAAATTTACTGGCGAAGCACACACTTGCAAGAGCTCCTTCCGTTACTGCTGTAATATACGCCCCACTTCAATCGAAATCGGCCAGAGTAATAGACACTTTTAAGCAATTGACATCACGTCATTATTTTTCTAGCCATCCATGACGTAGCTTTCATTCATCCCCCCTCCCCCCCTTCAACGCCCCCCTCCTTCCCCAAACCCCGCACGATCGCCTAGTAGACCCAGCGCCGCGCGTATAGCAAGCCCCTACATACCAGGTATGATCGATAGGCGCGATCGGAGGATCACACACAATGTTGCAAACATCAGTGTCGACCAAATCCTTGATCTCATAGCTGGAGTGTATTTTAATATTATATGTGACCTAAACCTCTTGAACCCCCCCCCCTCCCCGCCCCCCCTTATTTTTTGCCTCGCTTCCTCTCGCTTCAACGCCCCACCTAATATCGAAATCCGCCAGAGTAATAAACACTTCCACGCCCTGGATATCGCCTCGTTTCTTTTTAGAGCCGTCCATGTCGCTGCTGCAATTCCCACCCACCCCCGTTCCCAACGCCCCCTCCTTCCCCACCACCCGCACCCTAAAACCACGCGTATAGCAAACCCCAACATATATGCGACCTAAAACCCTCCTCCCCCGCCCGCCGCCTCCCCCGCCACATTCCCCCCCCCTCCCCCACAAGAAGGATTTGTAGTGTCCACGCACAAATTGACCTGCCCCACCCGTCCCCTCCCCCCCCTTCCCCCCCCCCCCGCCCCCCTTTTGATCAAAATCAGGCCCCCACGTCCTTCAAAACTCCGCCCTCCCCTCACCGGTTATTCGACTTACAGGATTCACTTGATAAACTGATGCATTTCCTTCCACAGCTGTCAGATTTTGTCCCCCTCAGAAACGGGTTTTATAGTTTTCGCGCACAGACTGACTAGCATCACCCTGTTGACCCTGATAGCTACACTGTAGTTGCAAGGGGAGTCGCCGACCAATATCCTTAATGAGGACACAAAACCCGTAATACGCGCGATCGGAGTATCACACACAGCTTGCAAATGTGAGTTTCGACAAAATATTCGATCTCACAGCTGGAGTGTATTTTTATGTTTATAATATGTACCGGATACAGATGCTGATACTGTACCCCCTTCTGAATGCTGTATTTCCTCGATGTTGCAGGTGGATGCATTGGTACTGGACCTGTTCGAGAAGGTGAGGGAGGGCGAGATCCTGGTTACGCGTCCCGTCATCCAGTCGTTCGGTCGTTCCGCCAGGGCAACCTTGCTTGATGCCTTCGCAACTTCTGCAGACCTGGAGGAGAAGCTTTCGGCGTTGAAGGCGGGTGAAACGTGGATGAAGGACTTCGTTAAGCGCAACGGACTGAACAGCAAAGTTCTTCACGGTGAGGCTGGCAGCGTCAACCACGAGCGTATCGCAGAGGACATGAAAGCGATTCGTGAGGAGTGCAGGAACGACCGGAAGGAAAACATCTTCAACGTCGACGAGACAGGCATCCAGTACAAGATTGTGCCCCAGCGCACGTACCTTTCATGCAAGGAGGATCGGAAGACGGCGAGGGGGACGAAGGACATGCACTACAAGTATCGCCTGTTTGCGTTCATGTGCACCAATGCAGACGGCACTGCCAAGGTGGACATGGCGATCATCGGCAAGGCGAAAACCCCGCGCTGCTTCAAGATCGCACCTTGCCCTCTCAAGTACGTCTCGCAGGTCAATGCATGGTCAGACTCTATCACGTTCCGCAAGTAGTGAAATGAGGTCTTCCTGCCGTTCATTCGGCGCTGAACTACTCTGCCAGTGCTGCTACTCATAGACGGGTGTTCATCACACGAGGACCTGGAAGACAGCAAGGGGAAGGTGAAGGTGGTGACGTACCCGCCGAATTGGACTAGCGTGCACCAGTCCATGGACATGGGAATCATTGCGGCCACCAAGCTGAACTACCGGAGGGAGCTGCTCGACATGAAGGTGTCAACCATGGGGGTGGCTGCGACCCTGCGTGCTCAGGCCAAACAGCCTAAGATGGCGGCCGGCACAGCGGGGTTGGGTGAGGGTAATCACCCCTATCTCCGAGACGCCGCGGAGCTCACGAAGGCAGCGTGGGGCGGTGTCTCGGCAGCGACCATCGCAAGGTATGGTCGATGATATTTTGTTAACACAGTGTTGCATATGAACTCGTATCGGTGGCGTGTTACAGCGCGATCGTGTAAAAAGTGTCGTATTGCTGCTATATGAGTAGAGAAACCATCGAAATTGTTCATTGTAACCCCCCCAGTAGTGTGCTCGATGTTTCGCTCCGGTAAATTGATCGTTTGTTGTGTTGCTGCTTTTGACGCGTACACTTTCCCCCGCTGCACTACGGTCGTTGCGTTTCGTGTTGACCCGTTCACTACCCAGGTGCTGGGTCAAAGCCAAGACGCTTCCGCTGGATATAGAGGCTGATCTCACGGCTACGCACGGGAAGGTTGGGCAAGGTTGCAGCAGTGAGGTAGCGGCGGTCGCTGGGACTCTAAACAGTATGAGCATGCATGTGCACCAAGCCGAGAAGGAGGGATCCCCCGTGACCGACAAGGAGATGATCGACGTGTTGGCGAACCTGGATATCACCCCGGGACTGCCTGCCGGCGAAGAGGCCATCGAGGCGGTTGAGGCTTGGGCGACAGTGGAGGACCAGAAGGATGTCATAGAGGCTATGCAACTCGATGCGGTAGACGAGATGACGGAAGCGCTGAAAGGCACCGACGTCAACAAGGTGAATGCTGAAGAGATCGAAGACAGCGATGATGATAACACGGGGCACGGGGGCGGTGCCCCCCCGGCCTACGTGGAGCTTTCGTCGCACTTCGTTTCTCTGGAGAGCGCAGCGGACGCGTGCGGCAATGGCGATGCCTCCTTCTATCTGCAGAAGGCCAATATGTCGTTCATCAAAGCGCATGCCTCTAAGCCAGTGCAGCAGGCAGACATGAGGCAATTTTGTGAGCCTCAACAAGGCCAAGGGGGGGGGCACAGCGGAGGACTGTAGTGCAGTACAGTACTGTAGTCAGTACAGTAGTGCAGTGCCGTAAAATAGGTTGGAGCTCTGTTGTGAATGTGTAGCAAAGCAAAGATTCCCCTCCGTACAACAGCAGTACGGCAGTATATATCTTCTCTGGGTGGAGTGCGTCTTCGGCGGGCTCTGTCGCCCGCAGCTCCATTAATATTATACTTCTCAACATGCAAAGTGTGTGTGCACCCGTCTGCTCTGCTGTGCTTTGGTGTGTATTTGACATCACACATATTTACTGGGTTCAGCACTGGTACTGCTGCAACGCCGTACCTTCCTTCTCAGAGCACACGTATGATATCCCTCTTCGTGAGGCCCTCTGGGTCATTGTCTGGGTCAGAGGCACTCTGTGCTGTACCTTAAAAGGCTGTATGCAGTCAATAGGGCATTACCGCCTTATTGGAATATCACCAAAAGCCCAATAGGGCGGTCAACGGCCCTATCTCGAATAGGGCGGTCTTTCGAGATAGGGCAGTCAAAAACCTCGGTACACTATACCGCCTTATATAGCCCCCCCACTGCACCCCACGCGTGTCTAAGCTATTTTTACGAGGCTTCCGTTTTGGCCCCGACCTGATGCGGCGTTGGAATGACCCGAACTGTATTAGGATCGTGCTTGAGAAAAAAAATACTGTTGAGTAAAACCGCAGTTCGAGTGCGTCGCGCTCCGAGTGGCATCTATCTCACTTGTTCACGAGTATATTACGCGTGTTACACGGAACCCCCCCCGGCATTTTTAAAACAGTGCACCCCAGAAGTACACCGTCATTCGTGCTTCGGAAAACCTCAAATATAGCTAAGGTTATCGACGGGTACAAGAGGTACACATATTTTCCGAGTTGTAAGATCTGATTTTGTTTTGTTTTCGACTGGATAACTCGGTGGTTCTAACCATCTTCCGAGCACCACGCTTTTCCCCCGGGAATATATCCAACCGTCCATCATCTTCCGGTCTTCTTGGTGCCGTTCGAAAACTACTTGTACTGCATCTTATCTCTCTACTCCGGTGCGTGCGATACCAAGTAATTTCCCATGCATTCCGGACCAACATGGACTACCCCCCAACCCTCGCGGTAAATCCCGCACCAACCAGGATCCAACCCCTCAACCCTCACAATGCACAGTGTGCTTCGTGCTCTTCTCCTGCTGTAGCCATGGGTGGGGCAGTTACGGTGAAGGACTTTGTCATTCTGTTCCATATAATCGAAATAACGCCCGGAGCGCATTTTTGCGGCGGGGGTCGTTGACGGCATTTCCACCGCCGCCACTGACCCTGACCGATTCTAGTCAACCGGATTCCTCGACGTTTGGGACGGCCACCTTACACGCGATTAGGAGGACGGATCTCGCTACGAGCGACGCCCACCTTATGCGACTGCGATTTTGTTTAGCGCCTGAGGGCAAGAGGTTAATATTTTCCCGTGGGGGATCGCAACAACGCCGCAAGTACAGCGGCGACTACCACAGAGTGTGTCGCCGCAACGGCATCCATTAGGCCAATGCCACGGTGGTTACCTGAATATTATGCCACCGCGACTACAGCCCTTTTGCCCCACCAGCTCGTGTACACGAGTTTGAACGTTCTTGCACCCCCTCCACCCCCCCAATCTGAGCCACGACTACCGCCCCAACCAACACGTTGCTGCTCACATCCCAACCCCGGCTCCTATAGCCACCCGTCCCATGCGACCGCATCTATCACCAAACCGGTTCAAAATCACCCGCCCATCACTGCGCTTAACCCCCTGCACCCAGTCGCCCCTGCTTTTGTTTGCTGGTACTCGCTCACAACTGCATACGGCGCGCGCACGGTCTTGACCGGGCGGCACCCAAAGACATCCCTGTTTGCGGTAAAAAACATTTTCGGTTATTGGCCACGTCGTACCTACCCAACTACGACTCATGTCGGCATCGTTACACGATCCGTCTGCGGTAATCTGCCGGTTCGGTCTATTTCCTTGAAATTCCGACCCCCTCCCGCCGCTACAACAGTTGTCCAAACCGCCACTGAGCCGCCTAATCCAACTTTACTGCCTCATTGCCCTACACGCCCCAAGCCCCAGCCCCCAACAACGCCGCACGCACCCCCACCGTATCACCTACTCCTCGGGTCAAGACCACCGTTCTTCTCCGACTATCACCTACACCACCATTCTTCCCCGCCTACCACCTACATCACCGATATTCACCGCAGTAACAGCGACAGCAAAGTCGCCCAACGACGCAGACGCCATCCTATCCGTAGTGGCCGCGACGGCGGTCGCGACCACCCGAATTGTGACGCCCACGACGCCTGCGTCTCTCTCACGAACCGCAAACGTTGGTGGATCGCAACCACCATATATTGCGATACGGGACACAACCTACGACGAGCGTCATTATCAACCACCTGGCCATCGAGAACCACTCGGCTGGCTTTCGGACGTTCTTCCTGACGTCTGCATCGTGTCAGCGGTCCTCTCCCACTGTAGCAACACCGCTACGCCTCTGGTGCGCTCAACCCTTGATTCGGGCATACTTCAGGATGATGGTTAATATTTTTGGTATTTGGGGAAACGTGCGAACCGTAAACCCGGCGCTATTCCCCGGCAAAAACCCGCGACAACCAACGCCGCTCGTTATAAATCCTGTGGCACCTATTTTTTGGGTCGAAAGCGCCATGATCGCCTTTCTTCCTCGGGAAACATCCGCGACAACGAAGACAACATCGACAGCAACAGCGTGGCCGGCCGATACCCACTACGGCACGAATTCCTGGACGCTATACGTTGATCAACCGATACAGCACTACCAGCGCCAGGCCATCTAATTGCGAGACGGGGGTCCACCTTCAACTTTGAAAGAACTAGCTCCACCCACGCCCCCGCCCCCCAACAATCTACCCCCCCCCGCCCAGCCCCATACATGCGATATCGCTTGTCCAAGCCTGATCCCCTTGTTCTAGCGATGGCCTTGAGGTGTGGGTGCGAGGAGGCCAAGACGTCGAGCCCTACTTGGATGTTCCACTCGACGCCTTCCACCGATGAGCAACGCCACATGCCGAAAGCCACGGCTACCAGCGGTTCCGGACTGCAGCATGAAACTTCTGCTTCCAATTCTGGGCCATCGCATCCTGAGCCCGCCTCGCCTATTTATCGGCGGCTCCACCCGCGCTCGTCCTAGGATGTGCGCGTTTTTCAGTGACAACGTTGGACCCTCGAACGACGGATCCCTACTCGCTGCCACGGTGTTGACAGCACCACTGCCTCTGGGCCCAAGGGACAGTCTCGTCATGACGACGGAAGACTCGCGATCACAGATGACCAGGACATGCCCTGAGCCCTCTGCCCCGTCTTCCCCGCAACCCTCGTGGATTGCGCGGACACGGACCACAGGTACGGCATTTCCTAGCGAGTTCTATCCTGCTCATTCAACGCCGCTTGGAGACAGGACCTGTTTGTTGATCCCTACGAAGCGTAGAGGGCTTACCCGTTGAACTGACAATAGTGGGGTAGTGGAGTCACCGGTATGAAGACAAGTATAAGACGAACATATATAAATTAAGTTGCTCCTAGCCAAGGCGCAGCGTGGAGTACGCTCGCCAGGAACAAAGGCGGATAAATAGGCGGAGTATTTCCACCATCCCGATATCCCGCTATCATGTAGCCAACTTATCACTGGAAACCCCTACAATACTCAACCGTCATCATATCCGCATCATATCCAAGCATACAATCAACAGCCTCCCTGCTTCGTAAATGATACGGTATGATGCTATATTGTCATATCATCAGGGTAAAACGATTCAATGAAAAATACGGTCAATCAATATCCTCCCAGTACCTCCGTGACAAGAAAGAAAGATTGCAACACCATACCGGTAGTCCTTAAAAAGCACTCCATAAATCAAGAGATACAATTCAGGGACAGTATTCAACATCAATCTTCACGAACCTAAGATCTACCTGGTAAGTCGTAAAATCCTGAGTCCAAATACAAAAACTCAAATCCGAAATTCATAGACCGAAAAATCAAATCCGAAAACTCAAACGTCGGCCTTATAATCAGCATTCAGCCTTGCCTTATAAAACGGTTGTCAGCTCCATAGAACAGGGGTGCCAACAAGTGTGATTGGACAGCAGTCTCAAAAATCACTTTCGAATGAGACAAACGCCTCCCGGCTGGGTACATACTAAAAATCCATTCAAATTCCAAACGCTCAAATCCCGAGAAAGATAATGCCATACTAGACAACGCAATCGTGAAAACAGTAATGTTTCAAAAACAAAGAAATAATTACTTGCCTCCCTAACTACCATGCACTCTTTAAAAGTACGAAAATCCAGATAGTATATGCAGAATAATCCGTCAAGAAACAATTCAAATCAGCTCGCGAAAAAGTTAGTCGCCCTCGGGTTCAGACGTATCGAACTCATCGAGTTTGAGACCTTTTTCCTACTTAACGAGCCATAATCCTCTCAAGTGGTCAAGCGAATCCTTCCCCGCACAAGCGTTAACAAGTGGGCGTGACCCCTCCTTGCAGGATGAAAACTAAACGGTTTGGCTCAGCTGGGTATCATTACGGGGCTAGTTGAGGAACCCATAGACTGATTACGCAGGGATGACCCCCGGTAGTTTACCGAAAAACCGTTGCCGTCCCCGAACCCCAAAAACAATATAAACTGGACGATTTGGCTCAGCTGGGTCTCATTACGGGGCTAGTTGAGAAAACCATAGACTGATTACGCGGGGATGACCCCGGCTAGTTACCAAAAATCGTCATCGTCCCCAAATCCCCGAAAATCTCAAACTTATGGTGTCTGCCAGTGCTACGTACTCGGCTTCTGAGATCGAAAATGTCACGCACTTTTGAGTTCTCGGAAACCAGCACACGCATGCCCCTGCGCACATGACAGCCCCACCGTAAACCGACCTCCTATCAGTGGCCTTGCTGGCGTAGTCTGCATCCGCATACGCAACCAGCTCCAGTCCACTGCCTCTCTGAAAAGTAATGCCAAAATCACTCATGAAAAAGACATAATCTAAAATACCAACCGCCGTCTTCCAGTTTATCTCCCTGGGCGACTTGGTGTACCTGGCTACAGCTCTCAAGCATCCGATCAGCTCGCGAAAAAGGCCAGTCTGTTTGAGACCTTCCTCGAGCGGGTTTGTCCTACCCGAACTAACGCATGTATCACCATTAACCGCAAACCCCGCAAAAACATAACAAATCCCGCAATAAGTCACCATATTTCAGAGTCGACTCGACAACTGTTTGATGCCGGTATAGCACGAACTCAACCGCGAGTTCATTTCTGTTTCAGAGTACGGATACATCAGAGCGCAAACGCCTCGCTACACGTGACGAGGTTGTTATATCAAGGGTAAAGTTATTCCGCATGTTCCTTCCCGGAAGAGCGACACGTAGTATCACAGTGCTGCAAGAGTGTTAGTCCATGCCGCTACTTGATGAGCTACCGCGATGAATAAATAACGATCCTTCAAAC
This sequence comes from Undaria pinnatifida, assembly GCA_012845835.1. Classification (NCBI taxonomy): domain Eukaryota; class Phaeophyceae; order Laminariales; family Alariaceae; genus Undaria; species Undaria pinnatifida. Next base: position 11,929,291 of record JABAKD010000023.1, on the reverse strand, counting down.
TGTTTGGCAACCTTGATTAAAACGCGTACCTGGTATAAAAGATACGGTATCAGGTACGAACTCCATAACAAACGCAGGAATGTTGACTATCTTCGTCTGTACTCAAAATGTTCGTATACTACGTACATAAAATGTTTGAGCACCTAACTGTGGACTATAAGAACCTTATATCTACCCCATTCCCCCTGCTCAATATTTTTGTGATCCGGCATACAGCGGATACCGCTTATCATAACACTCTGGACACGCGCACGATAAGGGCGGGGGGAGTTGAGGGGGCGATCAAACCAAAGGAGGCTTGAACACAATCAAAATCCTGTCATCAATCATTGTCAAGCAAAGCATGCCAGACTAGAATATCATACGTATTTATGATACAGATAGTACGAGGCATAACCGGGACAAGATCAGGGTGCAATCTTCAGTCTAACGGGAAAAACACATCCCGATGTTTCCACCACATATTGCATCATAAAACGTGAGTAACAGCATATTTCCTCACTACCGGTTTCTTCATTTCGTGTACCGCACTATGCTAGATCGCTGGTGAGGTTGACAACCAGCTATTCTGGAAGTAACCCGCATTGTGTAAGACAAATAAAATACCACGTATGTTGTCATCGTCTCTCGTGCGTACCCGAAATGTAATACTACTGGTACTAACAATACCCATCATCATCTCCCGGGCGTACCTAAAATATAGTACTAATGGTACTAACAACACCCCTACAGCCATCAGCCGTCACCAATTTATCTGTAAAACCGGATGACGTACGATATCGTACCAGGAATTTTGTTGGGAAAATACACGGCACACAACCGAAATCAAATATTTTGTTTCGGAGATGGCGAGTTCGTTCTCAATTCCTTCCCTCTTTGGTGCGTGAGGAAAAATGGTTGATTGAAAATGAACTAAAGTACCAAACTGTTGTACATACGACAGACAGAAAATACGGCTGTCGCAAGCAAGCGCTAGCTACTGCGGACATAATCTATTTTCAACCCGTCAAGCGTCCTGCATCCCGTGCCTTGTAACCTGTTGATCAGCAGAGCTACCATACCACACGCAGTCACATTCGCCGGTGGTTGGGGCAAGAGGGGCTGGGGGGCAGGCACAAGCATTTATCCTGCCCGTCCCTCTGCCCAAGCTACTCTGTCCTTTGCTATGATTTAACGCGAAAAACAAAGACTTGACAACAAATAATGCGAAAGAAAATGATCGCCTCAGCCGCAAAGAGTAACATGTCATCGCTACGTCAGTCACATACTGCTGTTGTATAGTTAGCAGCATTTCATATTACTCCGCACCAGGTATGTATTTTCATTTTCAAACAGGAAACGTCCACAACCTGCTGTATTACTCTAGAAACAAGACAAAGCCCAGACAAAAAACAATTTTTCATGACATGACCTGTGGTTGTTGCCTTAGTCTGGTGCAAACGGTGGGGAGGATTCTCCACCTGGCTGTCCGTGCCTCCCACACCCAGCGTTCTCCACCTCAACCAGCCACCTTGTGCCGACCCCAACCCGGGCCCACACATCAACGGGCTCAGCAGCCGGCGCTCCCACGGAGCACGGCAGATACTGCTCGTAATTTGGTTTCACAACCAACTCTGCGAGCAATCCCTTCTCCCCCGTCTTAAACTGCTGCTGCTGCTGCCCCTGCGGCTGCTGCTGTGCAGTGAGCTCGTTCCCAGTCTCAAGCATTGGGTATACGAGCTGTGACGCCCAAACGGGGGATGGTGCCACCGGAGGCTGCAGCTCCTGCTGCTGCTGCTTCAATGGCAGCTGCAAGAGCTCCTCCTGCTCTTTCCTTCTTGTCTCTAATTCCACTATGAAACTTTTCTCCGTCTTGAACTGCTGCTGCTGCTGCTGCTGCGGCTGCTGCTGAGCAGTGCTCTCATCCCCAGTCTCAAGTACTGGAATTACGAGCTGTGACTCACATCTGGCCACGCCCGCTCCCCTCTCTGGTACCTGAGACGGCTGAGAAATGCCTCGCATTCGCTCCAGTCGTAAAGAGAAGCTCGAGAGCTCGAGGAGAAGTTGCGAGTACTCGCGAATGATGAGTTCGCTTTCCTCAATGCGACCTTCGATTCGGTAGAAATCGTGCCATCCTGCCGAAACTTGGTCTATGGTCCGGAAACCATAACGGAAACCACCCTCGATTTCTTTCTCAAGTTGGTCCCGTATTGCGAGCAGCTCTTCCAGCTCCCGCATCTTGGCCAGCTGAGAGCTCCTCGCTCTCGCTGCCAACGCCTTCACGTCCACATCGCCCATGTTCACCTCGCCCTCAGGCATGGTTCAAAAGACGACTGATTTCTCCAGCTATCTCTCTTCCGCAGAAGAGCCCACGTCACTCAACACCCTTTGCTTCGAACAGGGATAGTACCGCGTACGCGATAATTATCGTGTTTGTTGATCCCTACGAAGCGTAGAGGGCTTACCCGTTGAACTGACAATAGTGGGGTAGTGGAGTCACCGGTATGAAGACAAGTATAAGACGAACATATATAAATTAAGTTGCTCCTAGCCAAGGCGCAGCGTGGAGTACGCTCGCCAGGAACAAAGGCGGATAAATAGGCGGAGTATTTCCACCATCCCGATATCCCGCTATCATGTAGCCAACTTATCACTGGAAACCCCTACAATACTCAACCGTCATCATATCCGCATCATATCCAAGCATACAATCAACAGGACCCCCAGGGTATCTTCGCCCAGATCATTCAAACGCAACCCACGGAGACCCTCCCAGAGCCTCGGTGATACAATACCGAGACTCCCTTCGCGATCACGTGGACCTAGCCGGCTCTGTTCTCTATATCAGCCAGCTGCACTCTCGCTATCGCCACGCGACAATCCTACAGAAGCCTAGAGGGGGGGGGTCGTGAACAAACGACGGACCCGAAAATACTAGCAAAAAGTTGATGTCGTGAAACTCTGAAAATGTGGCCTACTATAGAGCTATTCCTACCGGAAGCTAAGTGACACAAAAAAAAAACGGGGAAAACATACGCGAAAGCACTTGGATGTCCAGCCGAGAAGATGGAACTTGTGCAGGGCAATGTGACGCAAACAAGGCGGACAACACGCCTCAACAAGCACCTACGGCGTGCGTAGTGCAGTAAACAGAGGAAGGGCAAGAGCACATACCAGGTATACCACAGTGGTAACAGAACAAATACGACTCCTCAATATGCACCTATGGCGTACGGAGTGCAAAGAGTTGAGGAAGGGCTAAGACATATATGCCGTAGCGGTAAGAGTCCAAATTTGACGGCTCAATAAGTACCAATGACGTACGTAGTGCAAAAAGCGGAAGAGCCAAGATGGGCATGCCACAGCGGGTTTGGAGACATATACGATGCCCAAATATGCACCTACTTCGTACGTAGTGCAGAAATCAAGGGAAAGACCAACGAAAAAAAAATACCACAGCGCATTTGCTGACTGCGAAACAAGGGTAAACTAAACCGACGAGAGGAAACGAAGACACAGCAGGTTTGGGCCAAGTTACGTAAACGGGGCAGGCTCAACCGGAACAACAGAAAAACAGAACCATCATAATGTTTCGGCCTGGCTACGAAAATGGAGCCAGCTAAATCGGTGGCGGGAAGGCCAGGATAGCACACCGACGCAAGCACGCAGACATATGTGCTCGTGAAAGTGGGACGGCCGGAAAAGTCAGGATAGCACACCGACACAAGCACGCGAACGCACGTGCTGTTCAAAAGTGTGACAACCCGAAGAATCAAGGCAAAGACGAGGCACCTTGAAACTAACTGAACAACAAAATCAAACCCAAAAGAGAAAATCAAAAAGCCAATGCGCACAAAGCAAATACCATGAAAAACAACTCAAGAAGGAACTCAAGAAACATGGTTAGGGGCAGGGACAACAAGACAAAAGGGTAAGTGCGACTCAACACGATAGTACCCTGGCTGCAGATATCCCTGTCGTGTGGCATTGTAGACACACCGATCCGTAGAGGGTGCTCCGCGAAGATGTACAGTAGCCGTAGGTTGATCTTGGAACCGGGTGGTGTAGGGTCTGACGAAAAATTCGATTAAACGTGGCTGGTGGTCGTACTAGGGTGTGCTGCAGCGCTCCGATCGCGAGACAGTTACGTCGTGGTGTTCACGGAAGATGTGGTAGGAGCGCTGGAGACGGATGATGGTCCAGTAAAACGCGTTGAAGAGCTCCGAGCACGGACCAGTGAGGGTGGGGTGTTCGCGGAAGATACGGTAGGGGCTCTTGTGACGGAAGAAGACGAGGCTGTAGTAGCTCAATATGGTGGGTTGAAGAAGGTGGCGGATAGCGTACGCGGCGGGGGAATGCGCGTGTTCCGCAGCGTACATGTAGGTGCAAGCATTGACGCTGTAGCAGTCCTTTAAAGTGGGCCAGTGGAGATGCCTGCGGTTCTCGCGGTGGTGGAGCTCGCTTTGTACGCGGCGAGGACGGCGGCGTGGTTGCTGGAATAGGCGCTAGAGAAGACCCGAACTTGCCGGCGATTGCTGTGACGCCGGGGCGGTTGGTAGCGGACTGAAGGAGCAAACCTACCGGCGCGGTGGCTGCAGGGGTCGGCGAAATGTGTCCCCGCTGGTCGGCGCTGACGGTGCGATGACGCCGGAGTCGGTGGTAATGACCAGGATAAGGATGCCTCGCCGCTGGTAGCGGTTTGAAGCGGCAGGACCATCGGTGCATGTCTGCAGAAGTCGGTGAAGTAATTCCCAGATTGTCGGAGTAGATGGTGGCGACGACGTCGGGGCCGGTGGTAGTGGCCAAAAAGCAAAAGGTTGTCGTGACGTTGATAGTGGCTTGAAAGGGAAAGACATGGAATGAAGAAGTCGCGGAAGACGGAGGTGAAGCTCAGGTGAAAGGTGGAGCTCTGACGAAGGTGGAGCTCTGGTCGCGAAGCTCAGGCAGGTGACGACGAATCTCCGTGCAGGAGGAGCTGTGTTTGCGAAGCGCAGGTGACGACGAGCTCTGTCGAAGATGGAGCTCTGAAAAACGTGGATCTCCGGTCTTGAAGCTCGTGTGACGACGAAACTCTGGTGAAAGGAGGAACTCCGATGAACGTGGAGCTCTGGTCGCGAAGCTCAGATAACGGCGAAGCTCTGGTGAAGATGGAGCTCTAGTCGCAAAGCTCAGGTGACGACGAAGCTTTGGTGAAAGGTGGAACTCCGGTGGAGGTGGAGCTCTGGTCGCGAAGCGCAGGTGACGACGAAGCTCAGGTGACGATGGAGCTCTGGTGGCGGTGTTCGCACGGCAGTGGGGGGGGGTCGATGATCTTGGAAGTGTAGCCACAGGTACTGGCGAGAAAAACCGTAGTCGGAAGGGCAATCCACAGTTTAGAGCGGCGGCTGCGGGGCGATGACGGCTCTGGGAAAATAATGGTCCGACGAAGGATGAGGAGGGCCAAAATGGGAAGGGCCAATGGTGGGCGCTGGGGAGAACGAATGACGGCCTAAAGGCCGATCCAGGAAGAGCGCCAGCGTCCTCGGCGCCTTTCTCGGAGCTGGCTAGCGAACCGGAGGTGATGTCATGGGCCAAAATAGACCCGACCGAGGTTTTGGCGCGGAGAAGGGGCCAACGGATGTTTGGTATGGTCCACAACGGTGAGTTGCCGAACGTATTTCAAGCGAAACGTGGTGCATGGGGCAGGAGGGAGGGGGTTTGAGCCCACCCAAGTCAATGCCTAACAGGAAGGGTGCACGGTTTGCGCGTCGCTGGTGGATGGAGGCGGATGGTGATGGTGGGTCAAAAAGGAGGGGGAACTAGCCCACCCAAAACGATGCCCGAGATGGGATGCTGACATATTTCGACGTGGGCAAGGAAGAGGCCGCGGAAGGGCCCGATTTCTGGCTAAAAAGTTCCCATACGTACCAGGCTCGGGAGGTTCATGAGCCCGAGGCAAAATCAAATAACAAACTCGGAAAAAGCGGGCGGTGGAATGGTAGAGGTGGGTCGTAGAGTAGAGGTAGTGAGCCCACCCAAACCGATAGTCGGTTCAAAACGCTCATACCCGGAAAAACAAATTAACTCCAACTCAGAAAATGGAAGCGGCGGGATGTGGTGGTGGGTTGGGAGGGACGGGGGAACAAACCCACCCAAGCCGATGCTCGGCTTGGAGAGGTCATAACCGGAAAGGCACAAAACCACAGGTTCAGAGGGTAAGCCCATAGGAATGTTAGGGTAGAGGGGGTGGCGACAGTGGCGTCACGGAGATGCCTTCAGGGACGGATAGGGGTTGCCTAGGTTCAGGTGGTGAACCCACAGGGTTGTTGAGGCAAAAGGGGGGTGGCGGTATTGGTGTCCGATGAGGATTCGCGACCGTTGGATTGGAGGGGAACTGTTCGGTGTTCACTGGCAACGGAAACAGAATCAGTCGACGTTCGTCCGTAGTTGTGTCGTCGAGGAAAGCTGAAGGGCCGTTGGTGGCAAGGATTCGGTTAATGGGGGGGTAGCTAAAGAGCTGGGTCGGGAGCGATAAACTGCGGGTTTGTTGTGGTTGGGGGAAACCAGGGCACGCTGGTGGGTAAACGGAAGAGTTGGCCCCGAGGTACCGTTGGTGGCCTGGTATAGGCGAGATGATTTGGGCCAGGGTAGCCGTGAAAAGGGGGCGATAGGGGGTTCAACGTTCGTCGAAATGAGCACTAACCATACCTTGAGCGGGAGGGCGGTTGCTTCCTCCAGAGGGTCAGCGGAGACCGGAGCAAGGCAGCTTTGTGGTAACACGTCGGGGTGGAGAACGGCTTGGGGGATTCGGCAGGTGCGCCTCGGTGGCAATGGAGGGGGCCGGGACAGAGGTGTTCCGTGGAAACCGGTCGCGTTGAAGGGGGGTCGCGGCAGAGTTGTTCTGTCGCGTTGGAAAGGGTCGGAACGAGGTCGGTAGTAGGAGGGTTCGGTGAGAAATTCCGAGACCGAAAGGGGATGACTCGTTTGCCACGCGGCGGGTTAGGGGGAGAAGGCGGCTGCCAACCGAACAAAGCGGTTAGTGCTTCTTCCTATGGATGGGATTTCCAGTCTCGGGTGTGCCGTTGCCGAAGCTAGAGGTACGATCTGGGAGGGCGGTGGTAAATGTCGAGGGTCGTTGGGTCGTGGTACGAGAATAGTTTCTGGCGTTTGTCGGCCTCGGAACCATTGTCCCAGGTAGGTAATGAAGGAGCTCCGGCGTTTGTTGGCCTCGGCACCAATGTCCATGGCTGGTCGTAGGAACGGTTCCGATACTTGGTCGAAGCCGGGAGAGTTGAGGGGTCGTGGTGTCGCTCAAAATGTCGGTATCGGACGATGTCGGAAACTACTCCACACGGTGATAAGAAAAACCCGTAGAAGAAGAATCCAGAAGGGTGGCACTGCTAAAGGTTGAACATCCCAGAAGAGGTAGTCCGGTGTAGGCTGGCTGCGGTGAGCCGCCAAGCAGTGGTCAGTTGCGGCTGTCTTTATAGTATCACCCTCCAAACCCTTGGTAGTTTCGCTTCATCCTCATCAGCCTGAACTTCGCTTGCACGTTGTGCATGCGCCCCGCTAGCATTTTTTAGAGTTGTACGTCATTTGCCCCCTCCCTCTGTCCGGCTTACGGTATCAGCCCGCGACATCGTAACAATTTCGTCTGGTTCTTTCTCAGCCGAGATATCGTCTGCACCATGTGCGTGCTCTTTCGCAGAGTTTCTGAGCCCTCCGTTGTGTTAAGACCCCGTTTTTACCACTCTCACGGTATGAGTTGAAATTGATATCGTGTTAGCTTGGTTTTTCTATCTTGGTTCCCCTTCCCCCTGCACTATGTGCCGGATGGGAACGTACACCCCCTCCTCTCTGCAGTGTGTGCGTTTTTGGAACGTATTTCCTCCCGACTCTGGTGTATGTGAATTTTCGGAACCGATACCTTCCGCTTTCGCGTCCACGCAACGCGGGTATTATTAGTATTTTTTCTTGTTATTTCCGGACGCGCTTGCTTTTTAGTGGTTATCGCTGTTTGCAGCTAACGACCGACCGTAGTAGCCTTCTCTCATTTCTTCTGGGGGAATTTGTTCGTGAACGCTTAGTGCGCGTATTAGCTTTGCACCCTACTGTCTCAGTGCAGTTCTACCTGGTAGGCTCCAGTCTAGTCAGTGGCATCGCCTCGCGGCTCCCCAAAGTGCCCCCTTGAAGTCTGACTATCGTTGAGGCTCCGAAAACGTTTTAACGTAGTAGTATGCCTTCTGTCTTTTTTGCCGCATTCAAAGTATGACATTTTTTCGTTTTTCGGTGATCTTCATGGGCGCCTTGATCTTGAATTTGTGCCCAAGTTGTTCTACGTTTCTACAGTACGGCGAGTGTTTGCCTTTGTGCTTTTGCTTCCGCGTTCTACCGCCGATGTAGCCTGTTCACGTTTCGTGCATGCCGACGAACCATGGCGTTTCTGGACCATGTCGTGGTTTTCCATCGTCTCGACTTCATCTCACCTTTTGCAATTGGCGACAACATAGGTGCTTCCCGCGTTATTTATCTTCGTTTTTCGCGAGGTATTACCTCTTTTCTTGTTGCTGTTGGACTTCACCTTGCCCCTTGGCATACGTCCGTTTCGTTGTTGGACCTTTCTTTCTTCTTGGCGTACTTCTTCCCACGACTGACGTTGCTACACTTTAGCCTCAGTCACGTGATATGATGGTATTCCAGCTATTGCTACTCTCTATAGTCCCATATTCTCGACCACTGGCTTCACATTGAAAGCCCCCCTGAAGTTCCACGTTAACGGTCCCGTGCTGACTCTCCAGCCCATCTGTCGATTCTCTTTGGCCTCTACTTCGTTTGGTTGTACCTGCCCCCAAGAGCCCCTGTTGTCGGGCTCCGTTCTAGCTTTCAAGTTTGTAGCCAGCGGATCCATTCCCCTGGACCACTCTTACTTTTTTTCTTGACACCCCTACCCCAACGGTCCAACGGCTCTGACCCTCGTCCTGGCTTTGCAGCCAACAGGTCTTGTTTCTCTCGTCCACTTTTTCTTGTTTTTTTTCGGCATACCCGCCCATAGGGTTTAACTACACCGACCTTAGTCATGGCTTTACAGCCCGTCCTGACTGTGCAGTCCACAGGCCGTCCCCTCTTGGCCCCCGTTTTGCTCTTGGCTTGTTGGCGTACTTGTCGCATCGGGCCCAAGTTTTGACTCCAGTTTGGCTTCGCAGCCCATATAGGTCGTTCCCTGTTGACCCCCTTTCGTGTTGTTTTTTTCATCGAAATCGCTTTTGGAGGTATGAAAGTAGCCTTTCAAGGTCCTTTGCCTTCACGGTGCAATACGTTGCTATGACATGATTTGCCTACTTCCTGTTTTCCCGTGCATTTTTCTCGGTTACCTTTTTAGAGTTGCTCCACGTTAGCGACCCCGCGTTCCCGACGTATAGTATCCAGCTGCGGCTTTCTTCATGTTGTCTTCTGAACGAGTATCTTCTTGCTGACCCCATTTTTGGCTTGCTTTGTTATGGTTGAACAGCGTCGCTAAGTTTGCTGGCATTGTTCCCGTTATTAGTTAGCCTCTCAAGGTGTCATATGTCGACTCTCTTTCCGGCTTCCGATAGTGTCTTCCGTCTTTCTGTGTCTACGTTTCAGTTTCGTCCTTGTTTGCGTATAGCGTTGGCTAGGAGACGTCACCACTTATTTCTTCCCATTTTTCTGGTACTGTACCCAGATAGCTTCTTAGGATACTCCACTGTTTCCCCCCCCCGGTTAAGCTTTTCGGCGTATCACACACGCCTCCAGTACCACCATTTTGGTGCTGTCTGTGTCACTGTTTAGATGCTGTATTTCTTTGCGTTTCGCGATTTGATTTGGTTGCCTCGGTTTCCCGTTCTACAGTTTGACCAAGGGCCTTATGCTAGCCTCCTAGGTCCCATATTACGGCCCCTGTGCTTCCGTTACACCTCAGCGTACTGTTTTTTTTTTTTCAAGTTTTGCCTTTCGACCAATGGTCCCACGTCAGCCTTCCAGGTCCAGCCTTGCGGACCCTGACATTATGTCAGGCACTGTTCTTTGTTTTCTCTTGTTTCAGGCTCTTTCCCTTCTGCCTTTCGATTAATGGCCCGACGCTTGTGTACTTCTTCGCGTCTGGTTGTTTCTCTTTCACCGTCCAACCGATGGCCCCACGTTAGCTGTCCATGTCCCACGTAGCGGACTCTGATGTTCTTTTAGGCAGTGTTTCTTGGTTTTTCTATCACCCTCCGGCAAATGGACCGCCCGCCCGCCCCTTCTACACTACGCTTCAAGCCGTAAACTTGTCTGGCCTTCCCAGCGTGACACGCGTTCCCTTCTTCTCCTCTGACTTGGTTTCCGCGTCTATACCTTCTTCTTTGGCCCCCTTCGCATCCTTGCGCTCAGTGGCCATACCCTTCGTGTTATCGTAGGCTGATTGCTACTGGTATACCGTAGGTACACACCCTTTATCGAGCTCTCACGGTTGTGAGCTCCATCATAGGGTTGTATATCTTGCAATGAGGCGTTTAAGCCTCATTATTACGAGATGTGGGGGAATCTATCGCCTCATTTTCGTTTGTTTCGAATAGCGGCATCTTCGATCCCCTTCACAATTCTGGATGTTTAGTTGACATCCTTTGGTTTGACAGGTGTTCTGCATCTACAACTATTCAGGGTGGGCTAATGTAATAGAATGCCAGTATATCTGGCAATAGATTCGGTAAGATAGTCCGCAGATTCATGGTCTATTGGCCACAAGAAGATTCTCATGAACGGAATATTCTAAGTGGAGCGGATGACCCGTAGAATCTAGCTAGCTTATACCACAAGAGCGTTTTCGGTAATGGAATGTTCTTCTTCTGGACAAGATGGATAGAAGTACGCGCGCGCTATGCGCTCATGGGAACATAGAACATCCAGGAGAACGTTCCTTATACGTTCCATAGGTAAAGGTCCAGGAGAGAGCACAGCAGCAATGCTGGGGTGAAGCGAACTCTGTGAGCTTCACCCCATCCCCCGTGCTCTCACTCCTTCTCCTCCTCTTCCTCCTCCTTCTACTTTCCTGTCTCCTCGAGCTTCTCATAGCTCAACGCCAATAATGAAAAATCTATAAAGAAGAACCGGTGCTGTCTCCAAGCGAAGCTGTTACCCCTGCGTCCTTTCCCTCCCACCTTCCGGCTCCACGACACCTTCGCATTAGGTGCACAAACTGGACATAAGTTGCCGGTACATGTACCGCGCAAATTCGGTATTGGACGGGGGTATCCGCTGAGGTATATAATTGAATTTTACTATAATTGGTTCTTCTTACAGTTTCAATATTTTCTTATATTTGATCTTTGTCTTGATATACATGTTGTTCAAAAGGTAAGGTACCCTTTAGATAATCAGCAGGGCGCCGTCTACTCGTCGGTCGTTTCTACGTACACGCCAATCGAGTACATAAACGAGGCTTCACGCCCCCCTTCCCTCCGAAACCTGGCTGGCACCGGGAAACCATCGACGGCTTTGATCGTCTCCGCTGACAACTCGTACATGTCCCCCGTGAGCGAGTCTTACACAGGGGCAGGCAAAATCACCGGCACGGCTTTTTTTGTCCGCATTCACGCCGATAACTTCTGCCGCCGGCGCTGGTGTGTGTGGGAGCTGGCGACGATGACCCGCCACCAGAAGCGGTGGCATCACTGCTGGGGGCCACCTCTTTCAGGGTAGTTGCGGGCTTGCCCATGCGTGCTCAGAGTCTCTGTATACCGAGCGTGCTGGGAGCAAATGCTTGGGGACAGGGGTGGGTGTGTTTTGGAGCGGTGCTTTGAGCCAAAGCACCAAGTGATGACGTCACAATATGGTGGAATCGGGTCGATATGGTGACAAACGTACCGAAGTGTCCGGTACCGGGTTGATGTTGTGCCTATCTTACCGAAGTGTCCGGGACCGGTATCGGTGTTGTACCGATACCGGTACCGGCTCCGGTACATATTACGTTCACACCTGTACCACCGGTACCGGTATTGATGTCGTACCGAACTTACCAAAGTGTCCGGTACCGATATTGATGTCGTACCGAACTTACCGAAGTGTCCGGTATCGGTATTGATGTCGTACCGAGCTTACCGAAGTTTCTGGTACCGGTATTGATAGCGTGCCGAACTTTCCGATATGCCCGGTACCGGTATTGACGTCGTACCGAACTTGCCGAAGTTTCCGGTACCGGTATTGATGCCGTACCAAACTTACCGAAGTTTCCGGTACCGGTCTTGACGCCGTACCGAACTTACCGAAGTATTCGGTACCGATACCGCCGGTACGCCTCGGAACGTACCGTACCGAGAACACCCTTGTAAAATACTAAACGACCACCCCCAAGTTAACACCGCGGGTAAAAGCGTGAAAGCGTGAAAGCGTGCCGATCAACAAAACGGGTACCGGTACTGGAACAGCACAGCAGCAGCAGCACACCAGGTGTGCGAGGGTGCCACAGCTTACCGTATGGAGACCAGCAACATGGAGGCGGAGGAGGTACAGACCCGTAGTGCAAGCGTGGCCCATCGCAACATCGCAACGGGTAAAACGTGTCTGCGACTCAGACAACTGCTGCTGCGGTTTCAGGCTCGATCGCGTCATTTTTCGTCCGTCGTGCACAAACCACATATGTGCCTAACCCTAAGACACTGACTCGGATATTGAAGAAGTGACCTAGGGTTGGTGTGGGGCTTCCGGCGATTAATCTCGTTGTTGTGGACTGGTGTTGTTGCTGCGAAGTACCTTATGTCTATGATGGAGTGCGCTTGGTACCGGTAGTCCACGTATGTAGCCTACTTTCGCTGCACATGTTGCGTGACCGGCTGCGGTTGAAAACAGTATGGTTCCATTAATGGAAGTTTTATTTTTCAACAGTTTGCAGCTTTTTGTTTTTTGCAAGTCTGCCCTACTTTGTGCTTTGCTTGCATCCAGTTTGCTATCTCTACTGTACCGGTATCTTATTGCATACCGCTTTGCATTTCTTGCCTGTTTCCCTATTTGTTCATGCGCTCATCATGTGTTACGGTACGGTAGTGTACTCCGTGTCAGAAGGGGATATTGACTACTATCCTCGGCTTGAATAACATTGGATTGCCATCAAGGGAACTAACGGTAGCTAGTTTCACAGGGGAATTGTTACGATAAAAAAATGCTTTCAGATCAAATCGCGTGAAATACGGTACCGGTCCGGTACTCGTACCGCTTTGAGGTGTGTTGCGACACCGCCGTGTTAGTACACCCATTACTACCGTTACCACACGCCTTGGTACCGTACCTGCCTGGAGTGTGGCAGCGAAACTCCTTTGCAACCGGTGCTATCACACCCCATACTATCACAACCCTTGCCGCCTGCCTGGAGTGCAGCGGCGAACACTTGCAACCGCTGCCATCACACCCGTTATTATCACACCCTTGCCTTCTCTTGAAGATGGCAGCAAGACTCGTTTGAAACCACTACAGTTGTTATCACCCCCCATGCTATCACACCCCTACCGTATACCACCCGGGGTGATAAAGTTCCTAAATCCAAACGACCACCCACTTTATCACCGGCGGTACGGTGTATACCACACCCCCACGGTATACCACCCCGGGTGATAAGTTCCAAAACCCAGAATGTTATCACCGGGGGTGTGGTATATATGCACTGTAATTTATTTCGCCCGCTCCCCATTGTTAAACGCCCCACGTAAAAACGAAAGGTGCCGGAGTAATAAACACTACCACGCAGTTGATATCACCTCATTATATTTCTGGCCATCCATGCTGTAGCTCCAATTCGCCCCTCCTCCCCAACGCCTCCTCTTTCCCCATCACCCGCACCATCGCCTAGACCTAGCACCACGCGTGTAGCAAACCCCTACATCTATGCGACATAAAGCCCTTGGAAATCCCTCCCCCACCCCCACCCCCACTCCCACCCCTTCGAACACTCAGCCTTCTCCTCACTGGTTGTACGACTTACAGGATACATATATATATAAAATCATTCTTTTGTTTCAGGGATTCGGTCAGGAGTTTTTTTCGTCTCGGCCTAAGTATGCCATTCGCGGAACTGGAGTTCTCGGTCAAATAGCTTCATTCGACCGCCGGCTTCGGGGGGCGGCTCCAACGCTTCTCGCCCTTCCGTGTCCGTTCCGTACATCGGCGTGAACGCGGACGGATGCCGAGCGATACAAGTCAGAAGTTGCAAAAATACCGCATGTAGAGGAGGAATTCCGGCGATTTTATGTGTATCTTAATGTCTGCAGCGCCTGGATGATTTACAAAATTGGCATCATTTCCAAACGGTAGTTGCTAATGTTTGGAACTTTGCGGTGGCATATTCTCGAGCGTTTGTTTTGCTTTTGACGCCTGCAGGACTTGAGTGTTTGTTTTGCTTTATGTCTGCAGGGCTTGAACGAATGAAACACGTCCTCGCGGGCGGCTCAAACGCCCCTCGCCCTGCCGTAACCGTTCCGCACCTGGCCGGGATCGGGGACGTTTCCTGAGCGAGACAAGCGAGAAGTGCGCATATTTTTGTATTTTGGGCGGTATACGCCCGAGCTATTCTTGGATCTTGGCATATGCAGAGCTTGAACGAAAAAAACATACCGGTATGGGAGAACATTTATTTCCAAGTTGGCATCATTTCCAAATTTTGGCTTCTTGTTTCGTCCCCACAGCACTTTTTTCATGGTCACACCCCGAAACGTTTGGCCTATTGTCGTACGACTGCTATGCCGTTGCTTTTCGATATCAGATTTCATGGTTCAATACCTTTGCTCGAACGTTCGTTGTTCAAGAGGGCCGTTTCCTACCCAGAGACACCATTACACCCGGTGTCCGTGCTGATTCTTCATCCTAGAGAGATACAACTTATTATTATGTGGTCACAGACTATAACACAGAGTAAACCAAACAATCGCAATTAATCAAGGTATGAAGCAAGTGGAATGCTAGCGAACCGGGTACGATAGCACAACAAAACAGACCAGACCATGAAAAAAAATGAAAATAAACAACAAACGGAGTGGTCGCTTTTAAAGATCGCAGTACGAGGAACAATGTTTCGTCAGTCTTTTTCGTCGCCGCTCCAAAGAGTCGTTCCGTATGTATTGGTCCACGATCGACGATCCATCTTTCAGGAGCGCATAAGAAATATCCCACACGAATTCCTTGTATAGTTATCCCCACAAAGGAAACGTTGATGCACTCTAAATGTAGGTGTGATTATCAAGGTAGTAATAGTGTTTCGAACGCTTTGTTGTGTGGTTGCAAAAAATGCGCTGGCTACTGACTGTTGTTGTTGCTGGTCAATCCGGTCAGCACCTCGACGTGAACGCGGATGGATGCTAAGCGAGACAAGCGAGAAGCGCGCAAAAAGATGTATTTTGAACGTCACTATCCAGTTTTCCTTCGGATCTTGATGCATGGGGAGGTTGAAAACATAAAACTTTGCAAGACATCATTTCTAAATTGGCGTAATATCTTGTCCCAAAACAAGTAGTATTTGCTGGTAAAAAAAATCCCCATGGTACCGCGGTAGGTATCATAGTAGTGCATTTATTTATTTAATTTCGGTAGGTACACGTAAGTACATGGATATAGACGTGGCAAGCGAACGCATGACTAAAACGAGGAGGAGATAGTAGTGGTTATGATTACTGCCCCAGAAAAAGCCACACAGCAGCATTGCGAGTGGCTGCGTCCCCGGGGCCGCGAGGGTGGTATTATACAAGTTCGGGCAAAATCGACATGGTTTGTCCTCTCGTGCAAGTAGTATAGGTACGTACGAGTAAGACCACACGCAGCGACGCTTTATTACACACAACATGCTTATTGTCTGTGACATATTTTATGGCATGGGGGGAGGTGCACTAAAATACAGAAAATGCATTTTCACAACAAACAAGAGGAAAAATAATCGTTCTTCCTGTTGTTAAGCTGCGCCACGCGAAGGTCGTAGTAAGTAGACAGTATCCACGGAAAAAAACTGTAAGTGGCATGCATTCGTCCCGATATCGAATCGTTTTTTTGGTGTCTTTTTCCCCCGTGAAAACTCTTCCAAAAATGAGAAGTATAGGCGGTGTGCTTTGTTGTTGCTGTGGTCCCTAACTCTGTTGCTGTAATCGTTTGCAAGTCAAGTGCAAGCGGTCGTGTTGGTACGTAACTGACAAATAAGTTTGTATTGCTTCGTACTTGACGTGCTCCTTGCTGCTGATTGCTGATTGATCATCTCTTCTAGTAAGTTTTTATTTTATTTTTTTGCACACTTCTACTTCCCAGCTTCTGGATACACAAGCCGTGATCACAGGTGTCGTTCTTCCCCCCCCCCCGGTTATTGTCTTCATTTTTTTTTGCGCATAGGGTTCAGCACCCACTGGTCGTCGATTTTTCATCGAATGTTGCTAACTCACGATCTCGCGCTTTCCGCAAGTCAATTAATGCACAAAAAAAGGCCCCACTAAAATGTATACGAGTACGAACTTGGGGGGATTCGAACTCACGAAATTGACCTATACCAGGCTCGAGGATATAACCTGATACGCCACCGGGTCAGTGAGGGGTATAGAGCCGGTCGCCCCGGTGGTCTAGTGGGGGGATCCGAACTCACGAAATTGACCTATACCAGGCTCGAGGATAACCTGATACGCCACCGGGGCAGTGAGTGATATAGAGCCGGTCGCCCCGGTGGTCTGGTGAGGCTACACTATTAATACTATTATTAGCGTTGGTCCTTGAGTCAAACAACCACCGCGTTGTGAGCTTTGTTGACTTTATTTATTTGTAGAAATAAACGAGAAAAAAATGATTAACTAACTGCTGAAATCCTCTAGCAGCGTTGGTAGGTACAATTCGACGCGAATTGTCGAGGGAAGGAAATGCTGAATTATTCTCGCGATCAACATTGTGGCATGTACCGTAGTAGGGACGGGGGGAGCGAGTCCGCTATATCACCCCGGATCTGAGTTATACTACTGGGAGGGCGAGAGTAGTGAGAGCCTCACAATAAATGGGATGGGAGAAAGAAAAGAAGTGAAGTGTATTACTGCTGCTGTAACAATACGATACCCAAGCAATCACCGATCGACCTGATCTGGGCCGACTGCTGTATCTTGTGCAATAGGTCCATGTACAACTTCTCTAATCACAGGCCAGTATGAGATTATAGTCATTGAACTTGCTGAACTTCTTAGTGAGTGGTGGGTTTCTCTATCCACGAACCCCAACCGAGCCGATCAATCGAAGGTTGGGTGACACTGTGCGGGGTGGTATCGAGGCAGGGGGTCTAATGAAATGTCCGCGTACCGCGGGGTTGGGGTATACTAATCAAAATCAGCAGTAGCGTGAGTTGCCCCTTTTTTCTATTTGAAAATACCTTGAAGGGTTTCTAAACCGGGGTTGGACCCTGTTTTGTGGTGCTGGCATTGTATCGTAGAACCTCAGCTAGCTAAGGCTTCCATACCCGGCGGTGTGGTGTCGACCCGGGAGAAGTCGGTTTTCGTCCCCGGTTTGTTGGCGTCGATGGAGTATGGAAAGATTTCTGGAACGGCGATGGGGCCCTATCCTCATCGGGTGCGTCGAAACGCCCCCCGCCCGTTTGCTGGTTTATCTCCTCACTGGGTATCCCTGGCTCTACGAGCTGCACAGCCACTCAACGATAAGCCAAGGTGAATAATAGAAGATTGTTTCACCATCGTGCGGGGCTGTGTCGACCCGCGGGAGAAATCGGTTATCATCCCCTGTTTGTCAGGATTTCTGAAACGGGCAAAGGACTTTATATCTTCCCATGGTGGCGTTGCCCTTATGTCCGAGCCCCAGCCAATCAGCGGTAAGCGAACATGGTTGGGGTTTCACGTCGTGCGGAGTGGTGTCGACACGGGAGGTCATCGTTATTGTTCTCGCGTTTTTGGAGCTGTAGAGATTCGGGTGATTCATGAATCGGGGATGGGACCCTGTCTTCCCCGTGTGTGACGGAAATACCCCCCATTGATGAGCCTCTATCCGCCTAGGACGGCGCTGTGGAGCTCGACCAATGACGATTAGCCAACGGGATTGGGGTTTTCTCACCGTGCAGGGTGGTGTCGACCCGAGAAATCCCGGTGTGCTTCCCTGGTTGATGGAAGTTTGAGAGATGCGGAACGACCTCTGGACCGGGGATGGGACCCTATATCCTCCCGAGGTGGAGCTGGCTCAACATGCGAACCATGGCCAATCAGAAAGTCGGCCGGTGGGATTGGGATTTCCACACCGTGCGGGGAGGTATCATATGTTTATGGATTCCGATCCCGGCATGTGACCCTATCGTGCCCTGGTGACGCCTACTTTGTGCATGAATCCTATCCAATGAGCGAACAGACGAAACTGACATGTTTTATTTTCGTCTAATAATACTCGAGTCTGAAATACTTAGCTGTGAAAATCGAAAGCGCTGTACTCGCGTACTGTATCTGCAAGAAGTGAGGGATTCCCACAGCTAGCAACAAGCAGCAGCATTGCAATAGTATTCGAGGAGTTGAATGACGAAGGCAGTCATACCACCGTGTTTAGCGCCTAAAACAACGTCAGCTCGTCTCTCCACGGTCAGACAACACATAGACAGTCGATCTGGGAGGCTCGGATCAAGATTATACTATTATATCATGCATTGTATATTTCAGAAGCTGGCTCAGTGCGCGTCTCTCATTGGCTACGAAGAGAACACGCAGCGGACATGGTCAGTCACCTTACTGGTCCAGGATGCTTGATTGAGTTGAAATATCATAAAAAAACGCGCTCGACACGTTTCGTCGCCAGACTAAAGGGTTGGTCGGCGTGTGGTCGGATTTATCCGATCGAAATCTGATGAATGAAGCTCGGAATCGGATTCATTGAAAAAAACAGTAGCTATTAATTGTAGTACATTGTTGTGATTGTTAGTCTATGTCGAACTCTTGGCATCACCTTACATGCTGTACGTGCAGACTACGATTTGTGTGGTGACTTTTTTACTCTACCAAGTATTGAATCGAACAATTCGAAGTGCTGCCCTGCCCTACCCGAAGCTTGGGTGCCGGCGAATGCCGGCACCGCGGAGCCCTTGTATACATGATAAACTGATGAATTTCTTCCACAACCGTCAAATTTGTTCCCTTAAAGGATTTATAGAGTCCGCGCATATAGATTGAGTTGCACCGCCCGTTTCCCCCTCCCCCCCCCCTCCCCCCCGCTCCCTCTTGTTCAAACCCAGGCCTCGACGCCCGTAAAACCTCCGCCCTCCCCTCTCCGGTTATACGACTTAAAGGATACACTTGATAAATTGATGCATTTCCTTCCACACCTGTCAAATTTTGTCCCCCTCAAAAACGAGTTTTATGGTTTCCGCGCACAGACTGACTAACATCACCCTGTAGACCCTGGTACAAGCTACACTGTACTTCCAAGGGAAGTCGCTGACCTACATCCTTAATGAGGACACACACCCAGTAATACACGCGATCGGAGTATCACACAGCTTGCAAAGATGAGTTTTGACAAAATATTCGATCTCACAGCTGGATTGTATTTTTAGTTTTATCATATAGTCTACACTGTCACATACGGAAGTACCGCAGCAATACCAGCAGGAGCAGCGGCAGAAATATCAACTATATCAGTATTTGTGTCAGCGGCGGCGGCAGCGGAAGCAGCAGGAACACCAGTAGTACGAGTAACAATAGCAACGCAGTATTCGTACTTGTACCAAAAGTACGACCGCCAGCGGTATCAGTATGCCAGCAAATAGCATCACTAGTAATGGCAGCAGCATTACCTAGTGCTAGTGCCGCTAGCGGCGGTAGCGGCAGCAACAGCAACAGCGAAGGCAACCCCAACAGCAGCACAAGCGGCAGTAGCACCACCACCACCACCGACAGGTGTGTTGGTGATAGCGGCAGTGTGTATCGGCCGAGCTGCTGTAGATCATCTGATTGGATAGTTTGAATATTGAATTGTCAAAGTAGTAAGTTGATGCTGGATATTCTTGGAATACTCTTTGTGGTACTTCGGTAGGTTGTACACAAGTACGAGCTATACAATGGACCGTAGGTGTGTGTGTCGGTACATTGGTATGTGGTACATTGGACACTTATCCAGTAGGAAGGTTCAGGCATTGTTGCTGTAGGTCTGACTATCGGGCTATTGTAATGTTAGGGGTATTGTTTGTGGTACGGGCAACAACCCGAGGGTTTTGTGGCACGTCTGAAAGTACATTAGGTCGTGTTTTGTGCTATGCGTGATCGGGTAGTTGCATAGCGTGATCCTGAGGGTGAGGTTGTGCGCGCCCACGAGCACCCCCACCCTGCTCACTCCACCTTGCCTACCTGTCTCAGAAGGGCTATTGCTCAATAATACAACATCTTTACCCCAGAAGCCACGAGTTTGCCTACAAGGTGTTCCTGTAGTATCAGCAGCAAGAGCAGGAAACATGTCAGTAGCAGTGACGGCTACGGCAGCAGCTGCAGCAAAAGCAGTCAAGGAGGTTGTTTCTTACCTTCCACCTTGCACCCAATGCCGTCAGCTGCGTAGCGTCCGCGATTTCTAGCTTCTAATTGCCCCGAGGTGTCCTTGGGTTGAGGTGTTTAGGATCAGCATCAGAAGCATCAACAGCGGAGCTACCAGATCAGCCGTGGCTTAAGCTGTTTTTCAAGTAGCTAAGCTGAGCTAGCTCGACTACTTTCCATCCACTCCCGTCAGCGTCTGCGACTTCCAATTCTTGACTATGTCTAGGTGCACTTTCGGCGAGGAATCTTTCGTAGCACCACCACCACCGCCAGCGGCAGCAGCATCCTTGATAGTAGCTGATGCAGCAACAGCGCAACAGAAGAATACCGGTATCGGGTGTCTGCTAACGAAGCAGCGGCAGCGGCAGCAGCAGCAGCTGTGGACGCAGTAGCGTTGAAAGCAGCAGCAGCAGCAGCGCGTTAACGTAGGATCACCTCTTCAGATAAATCTACCATGCGCTACTTTTATATCGAGATGGTGCAGTACTGCTGCTATATTGTGGACACGTACCTCTCTGTCCGGATATTTGAAGGTCGTTGACCTCAAACGGCCCTTATGTTCGTGGACCTAGTGGTATGTCGTAAGACATGGTAAATAACATTTTTTTGTACCTACGCAGGCTTTAGCGCCGCAGGTATTACTGAAGAGCAGCAAACACTGTAAACATGCTGTTAACTGGAAGAGCTCAAGTCCTCACCGAAAATACGACCTTAACGAAAAATGTCATGAGTAAAAAAATGACAAAATCTAGTGGCGTAGGCACCCAACTTAGCATATTTCAAAACCCTCATGGTATTGTACAGATACCGGGGTGGTCCTCATCCGAGGCTAGCAATGGTTTTGGCGAACGGCGAATTATTGCTACCTCTCTCGTAGCACGCGTTTTTGTTCGTTCCTTTTCGTTCCTTTTGGTTTCTTTTCGCCTTTTCGGAACGCAGAGATAGCGACCCAAAAATAGATAGCGAGTCGTCCTTCGATAGCCCCCCCAACTTTTCGTTAACGAAATCGCCGGTTTTGAAACCAGATCCGGTCCGTATCTCCTAAGATACGGCGACCCTTGCCACCCGGACGTCATCGTTTGATAGTCCCTTTGCAAACTACAAAACATATTATGAAGATAATTTTTTCATAGCATCCTCCCTCGCGTCGACCAGCCATGAAATGTTGTTGAAGAAAATCGCTGGCTTCCGGGGGGGGGGCTATCGTAGAATCAGTCTAAACTTTGGTCTTGTCAGCCGTCAACGAGCAGGAGTAGTGAGCGCACAGACTCACGAGTAAGATCATGATGCGCTCGTGTCGCGCGACTATTTGCTTTTCAGCCCGATCTTCTTTTTTTTTTCCACGAGTAGGATCATGATGCGCTCGTCTCGCGCGACTCCTTGCTTTTCAGCCCGATCATCTTTTTTTTTTCACTTCCGAAGCAAGCAACGATCGGTGCTGGAATAGCCGTTTCTCTCATCACTTTTTCCCGATGAAGGCCCAAAAGGGTTGACCGATTACCGGGCATGTTTTATTGTTGTGGTCATCACGAATACGTCCCGGCTCGTCTCGCTCACTTTCTGCGCCCCGCCCCCCGCCTCCCGCCTCCCGCCCCACTCCCTCCTCATCACCCCCCGCCCCGGTCTTCCCACTTTGCCCTCATCCGCCCACCCCTAGCTCCTCACCCTCACCCTCCGCCCCCCGCCCCCCTCCCTTCTACCCCCACCCCCACTCCGCCCCCTGCTCGCCCTCCCTGCCCCCCCTCCTCCTCCTCCTCCCACCCCCGCAACTGCCCAAGCGCGCAAGCCGTCTGTCTGCCCGTATACCTTTCGGGGGATCGGGATGGGTTTTAACGATGGGGGAGGCGGGGCATCTGTTTCGTGGGGAAAAGGCTCGAGCGTTCGGCCTGATAAAAAGTTCCGCTTCAAGCCTAACCGAGGTGTTGGACGTACTCACTCCAATGTCAGATTGCTATCAATAATCCGTCGAAAAGATGGATCGGAGAATTTTGGGGGTTTCGTATATGTGTGGGATGGATTTCCACAACGGGATTTCGTGTTGTGGGTTTTTATGTGCCTGAATATTATCAATCTATTTCTCGACTCTATTTTTGCCTCTATCTTGTGTCTTCTCTGTGTCTCTTCTACGGCTACCACGCCAAGGGCTACCACGCCCCATCTATATTGCAAGCGCTATCACGCCTACACCACTGCACGGCTACCACGCCTGTGTATTTACATCCCGGCTACAACGCCACAGTTCCGAGTTCCATTTCTGGGTTATCATAACGGAGCTATCACGCTCCACCACACACGTAAATCGGGTTATCACACCCGCCTTAGTTGCTAGTAGTTCGTGGTTTACCGATCACCGGCTATTACGCCACCTTTCTCCTCCACCTACACCACCACCGGGGCGCCACACGTACCAACCTACTCCACACGCTGGCGTCAACGATCTTCAACGAACGAATAGGTTGTGCGTTGCTAAGCGCCAAAGAGGAGAACCGACACAAGACCTTCGTCGGGGGAAAGGTTGAGCACCCTTCCCCGCGGAGTAGGCAACGGGGAAGAGGGACGCGAGTCCTCCTCCGCCAATGCACAACACCATGGAGAAGAGGGACGCGAGTCCTTCCCCGCCAATGCACAACATCATGAAACAACAGCAGCTCCATCAGCAACTTCATCGAACACGATCGCGGACCTAGCCAACGCCCGTCGCCAAGTACTGCAGATGACCAACGAGGGAGGGCCAACCGCCCCAACAGCAGGCACGTACGAGTCTAGACCCATAGAAATTCGCTAGAAAAATGAAATGCTTGCTTGGTCTGGCAAGTGTGAGAGCGGGCAAAGTGTTGGATCAGCTTTCCGTGTATTCTGAGGTTCTGTTCTTTCCTGGGTCTCCGCTGAAGGGTTGATGAACGTATTGAAGGTAGAATCGATACCAGTGGGGGGTCTGGTTGTAGACCTGTCACGACTCAGGAGTTTCGTTGGGAAGGAGAGAGTAGATATGTCGCTCAAGCTATGGTCACAACTGATCGCGAAAATCACAGCCCAACCAGTCCAAGAAATGCTTTTTGCTGCGGGGTCACCCCAAGAAGCGTGGAGGGTGTTTGAGTCTCACTACGCTGTCAAAAGTGAACACTAGAGGGGAATAGTAGAGAATGAGTGGAATGAACTGAGACAGAAGGAGGGAGAGAACATCATGTCATTTTACGGTAGGGCAAAGGCCATAAGGATGAAGCTAGAATCATACGGTGATAAGCGACCAGACGCATCTATGTACAAACATATTGCCCGTAGAATGCTACCATCTTTCAACTTATGTAGTGACCACGTGCTTCTCCTTCCCGATCTTTCGAGTCGTACCATGGACGATTTGCTCGGGAGAGCTGCTCATGAGCTGGAGCGCGATGGGAGATCAGGAGAAGAGAGAGAGGAGACAAGGCATGCCCTGACCGCAGCCGGCGTGGGTCGGGGCGGCCGGGGTGGGAGGAATGCTGGTGATCGGGGGTGTGGGGAGCGCGACTAAACGTACACCTACTGCGCACACCTCGGCAAGGGGCAAGGCCACAACACCCCAGAATGCATCGTCATGCGTCCAGAATTCGACAGATACTACGGTGATTTCCACGAATACCTGCAGACGCGGGGACTCGGGCCGTACGCCGGACGCGGAGGAGGGCGCGGTGCGGAAGGTAAATACCGACAGCAACCGTACTCGGGTGCGCGTTCGAGTCGGGGCCACCCGCCGGAGCAGCAGGGAACGCCGCCGCCAGGACACGGACCCGGGCCTGGCCGGTATGCGAACACCTTCCATCAACCGTACCCAAACGACTCGGGTGCGCGTTGGAGTTGGGGCTGCCCGCCGGAGAAGTAGAGAACGCCGCCGCCAGGACACGGACCCGAGTCTGGCGGGAATGCGAACACCTTCCCCGGAGGACGTGGCCACGACCGCCATCATCATTCGGGCGGGCGCGGCCGAGGCAGGAGCGAGGGCTTCGGGCAGGTACCACCGCCGAATTTTCCGTCTAATTCGCCGCCGAATGTTTCGCCTAATTTTCCGCCTGGAAAATTTCCCTACCCACCGCGGCACGCTTTTGCGGCAGACTATCCAGAACGAATACATGGGATACTCGGGGTGGGGGGAGCCAGCGGGGCACTGGTCATCACCACCACCGACAGCGGAGTTGAGGACTCCCGAGCAGCAGCAGCAGCACCAACAACACCAAGAACAGCAGGAGGGCACGCCTCCTGCCACGTCTACCACTGCTACTGCAACTCTCTCTTCTCCGGTTCCCGGCGCAGCTCAAGCCAGCGGAGCTCCTCTGCAGCTTTTCATCGCACGTAGTGTGAAAATAGGCAAGTCTGAGTCTGGTGATTCTGTTGCTGTAGATCGTGATGGTGTGGTGCGTGGTAGCGTTGTAGGACGTGTTGAGCCAGCGTTGATTACGCGTGTTGCTAGCGCCCTTCGGTGTACCCCGGGGCAACCTAGGCCGTATGGTAGCGAGGAATGGAATGCGGACTTGGGAGCTAGTGCCATGATGTCCAACAACAAAGAGGGCATGTACAACATTCGCTACCCTACAGACCAATACATACAGATAGGCGATTCAGGGTTGACTAGAGTCGAGGCAATCGAGGACGTCAATTTAGTATTTCACCAGCTAGATGAACACGGAAACCCGGAGGACGTTGTGGCGTGTGTGCAAGATGTGATATATACTCCGTGGCTTGGCTTCAACCTTTTCTCGATTTGGAAGGTGGCTCACAAATACTCCTGTTCTGTAAACCCCACTGGTACACAAGCGGGAAGGCTCCGCTTCATTCGGGGATCGGCGAACGACTCCCTCTACGCCACCCGACTCCCCCCTCCTCCGTTGCCAGTGGATGTAGCGAATGAGAGTGCCTCCGAGTCTTCTGCTTGCAACACACCGATGCCAGTTGGTGCAGTTGGTGCTTCGCGTGAAAGTGCATTCGTGTCTGCTGCCCGCATATCCCCCCCGGTTCCTCTTAGTGAAAACAACCTCGTACAACCTTTGAGCGTTGTGATGGCTTCCCCCATGGAGTTTGAGCTTGAGGTTGAGACTGCTTTATCCCACCCCACTCCGTGTGAGTCAAGTACGGCATGAGTTTATCGACCCCAGAGCACTTTTGACGAAACGACTGAGGCGTATGCCGTAGAATGTGGCAGTTTCGACCGTATGATGCAAAATAGAGAGAGTGAAGAGTGTGCACTGGCCATTTTGGGCCCGGGGAAAGACCGTTTCCATGTTGGCAACGATCGCCAGCGAGTCGATATTGACGTGTTCCATGACCGCACCGGCCACTTGTCCGAACCTATTTTAAGGGAATCTGCTCGGCAGCGAGGGATCACCTTCACCGGACGGATGGAACCCTGCACTACGTGCATACCGACGAGGGGGACGCGAGCAGACGTGCCGAAGCAAAGCGAGGGACGAGCGGGAAAGGCGGCTGGCGATCTCCTACATATCGACATGTGCGGCCCGTACACCACCACCATAGGCGGCAACCACTACATGTTTTATGCTGTCGATGCTGCAACGGGCTACATCGCGAACTACGCCCTGCGTCGCCAGTCTGACGCCATGGCCGTCTTCCGGCGGTGTATCGTCGACCTAACCCACAAGGCGGGTACGAGGATACGGAGTGTCCGTGGCGACTGCGATTTGCTCTGGACCAGCAAGGATTTCCGTGACGTCTGCTCCACCATGAGAATCGCCGTGCAGTACTCCCCTCCCGGAGCGCAGATATACCATGGAGTAGTGGAGAATGCAATCCAGCGTTGCAACAAAATCGCCATGGCATCTCGCCGCGCCGCGGAGCGACGCTTGGGGCCGGGGGGGTTCTCGTGTGTTCGCGGCTTGGATGCTCGCGGGGACAAGCTCTGGGCGGAATCGGCGAGGGATGCCGCGCAGAAGCTCAACCAGGCTGCTTCCCCTTCAGACCCCGGTCGTGCGTCGCCGCAGGAGCTGTTCACCGGCAAGAAGGGTGCTTTCTTGGTGGTGCCGTCTTTTCAGTACGGTTTCATGTACCGGGAGAGGAGCTCGAAGCTGGACGACAAGGCAGTGCTGTGCTACTTTCTCAACGCGGGCGACAACCATGCCGACTGCTGTGTGAAGGTACTCAGGGATGACACAGGGCGCGTATGCTACTCTAGCAACGTTACATGGGCGCCGCTGCCACAGTCGGGGGGGGGGGGGGGTTCAGTACTGCCCCTTCCGCGCCAGCACCGCCCACGCCGCCGGGGGTGTCATTCGAGATTGCCTCGACGCCGCCCGTCACTGCCGGTCCGCTGCCCGCGCACTCACCCAGCGCTCATACCTCGCCGCCGCCCGGACCGACTGGTACGCCGCCCACCGCTGCCGGTCCGCCGCCCGCGCACTCACCCAGCGCTCACACCTCGCCGCCACCCGGACCGACTGCTATGCCACCCGCCGCTGCCGGTCCGCCGCCCGCGCACTCACCCAGCGCTCACACCTCGCCGCCGACCGGACCGTCTGAGGTATGTCGCCCACCGCTGCCGGTCCGCCGCCCGCGCACTCACCCAGCGCTCACACCTCGCCGCCCACCGGACCGTCTGGTATGCCGCCCGCCGCTGCCGGTCCGCCGCCCGCGCACTCACCCAGCGCTCACACCCCTCGCTCGAAGCCGCCTGCCACTGCAGGTACACCGCTTGCAGCAGCCACCAGGCCGCCACCACCGCTGCAATCGTCATCACCGCCGTCCGCGCACCCACCCAGCACTCACACCTCGCCGCCGCCCGGATCGGCTGCTATACCGCTCGTCGCTGCCGATCCGCCGCCTGCGCACTCGCCCAGCGCTCACACACCGCCTTCCGCATGTTCGCCGATGCCAGAGTGGTCTCCCTCTTCCATCGAGGACGCTGGCTCGACGACATCGTCATCGCCATCACCGGCGGCGACACCGGCCCCGCGGACGTACAGGAGGAGATAGCCGCCGCCGGTCGCCGCAGGATACTCTTCGCCGCTCACCCCCCATGCAACGAGGATGCTGGGCGAGAGGGGCGACGAGCGCGTGCCGGGAAGGACCAGGTCGGAGGGCCGTCAGCTTTGAGGCGTGCCGGAAGAAGCGGTCTCTACGCCGCTGCCGGAGGCGACGTCGTTCGACCACGGGGTAGGACTTCTATGTCATGCGCGGGAGGATGTGCTGCTGTTGCTGCTGGCCAACCGGGGGGCCCTGAACGCAAAACGAGTGCTCCTGCAGGGGCACGGATCTGGTGAGCTGGGGGGCGGAGGCAAGCAGCATGCGGGGTCGAGGGGCGTGCAGGAGAGCAAAGGTGCACCTCCATACGACACCACGGGCGGGGGAGAGAGCGGGGGTAACTATTGGTCGCTTGGGCCGTCGGGACGGGGAGTGCCGCTCAGCCTTGTGTCGCGACTCACCACGCGGGAGGATGTCGACGCAGCTTTTCGCGAGATGCGCCCCTCTCACCTGCGGCCCGACATGCCCCTCTGCCACGCCAAGGACCTCCTCGTACCAAAGACGTTCAGGGAGGCGCATGACGGTGAGCATGGCGCACAGTTCATGGACGCGGCTAAGCGTGAAGTGTTCGGTTTGCTTGAAGCAGGGACGTTTGAAATTGTTGACAAGTAGCAACGAATAGACAACGTGATCAGTAGCAAGCTCATTTTTGATCGAAAGGTTGATCAATTTGGTTGGCCTACGAAAGCGAAGGCGAGACTTGTAGCTAGGGGTGACATGAAGAGAGAGTACATTGACTCTGGAGATTTGTACGCGCCTACTGTTGCTTCGTCCAGTGTCCGTTTGTTGGCTGCGTTGGCGTGTGAACATGACCAAGAATTGAGGAATTTCGACATAGACCAGGCTTTTGTGAGGGCAGATCTTGCCGAGGATGTCTATATGCGATTGCCCGAAGGGTGTGGTTCATTGTCATGGAAGGTTGTGAAGCTGAGCAAGAGTCTTCATGGTTTGAGACAGGCATCCAGACAGTGGTATGCATTACTGAGGAAGTGTCTTTTGGCTTTGGGGTTTGTGCAGTGCTTGGCTGATTCGTGTGTTTTTCGTTTGGTTGAAGGGGGGGAAGTAATGATGCACGTAGTGGTGCATGTTGATGCTATTTTTGCCGTAGGAAAGAAGGAAAGGTGTGATCAGTTCGGCAAGGATCTCGGACGTCTTGTTCCAGCTAAGTCGTTGGGTGAGCTCAAGTGGTACTCGGGGTGCTATTACGAGAGAGACAGGGGGGCAGGAAGGTTGACTATTTCGCAACAGACGTACACGGAAGAATTGGGAGAGAAGTATCGTGTGGAATGGGGCAACGCTATCCTGATTCCCACAACTTGGAGGGTTTGGGATTTTGGTGTTCACGAGCCGAATGTTCTGTTTCCTTTCCAATAGTTGATCGGTGCGCGTTTGTGGATTGCGTTGTTGACCAGGCCGGATATCGCGAATTCAGTGAGGGCAGTAGCAAGGTATTGCAGTGCGCCGAAGTTGATTCACTGGAAAGCGGCACGTAGTATACTAGGGTTTGCAATGAGGACGAGTTATTTTGGGATTTCCTTTCAGAAGGGGACGTTGACGGGGCTTAGTTTGATTTCGTTCGCAGATGCCAACTATGCTTCGCGCAGTGCGGACAGGAATAGCGTGTCAAAGGGGAGGGTGATGTGTGCGGGGGGGGCTGTTTCGTGGTACTCAAAGACGCAGAAGTGTGTGACTCTCTCGACTACTCAGGCGGAGTATGTGGCTATGTCGGACATGGGGAAGGAGATTTTATTTTTGAGGCAGGTTTGGTGTTTTATGTTGCCGAAGGCAAGGATGCCGTGCATTGCCATGTATGAGGATAGCGAGGGTGCCATCCAAATCGCAAAGCAACCGATTTCGAACTCGAACTCGAAGCACATTGACGTGAGGCATCACTTTTTGAGGGAACTGGTAGAAAAGAAGGAGGTCGAAATTATCCACGTAGCGTCGCAGTACCAGCATGCTGACTTCGTCACCAAGGCGTTACCTGAGAGGGAGTTTGAATTTCACCGGGGGATAGTGATGAATTTTGATGGGATTTTTCTCTCGGATAGTGTTATATTTTCTGACTTTCTATTTCTTCCATATTTCTTTGTTTTGTTTTCTGATGTATCTTTATGAGGGTTCAAGGATTTGCATTCAAATTGATCGATGGAAAATACTGAATGGTACTTGGGTTTTAATGGTCATGGATATGATGATAATGGATTTGAGTGTTTTGGCAAATGCAACATTTTTTGTTGTCTGGACTTGAGTAAAGAAAAACTCTGCAGTATTTTGGTATCCGGGAATGTTCGTTTTAACAAGGTAGTCTGGATAAATCACGACAATGTCGCGAGAAGGGGGCTGTTGGACATACTCACTCCATTGTCAGATTTGTTATAGAGTGTCAGTATAGCTGGCAATAGATTCGGCAGGATAGTCCGCAGAGTCATGGTCTATTGGCCGCAAGAAGGTTCTCTTAACCGGAATATTCTGAGTGAAGCGGATACCCCGTAGAATCTAGCTAGTTTGTACCACAAGATCGTTCTAGGAAATGGAACGCTCCTCCTTTGGACAAAATAGATAGAAGTAAGCGCGCTAGGCGCTCATGGGAATGTAGAACATCTAGGAGAACGTTCCTTGTACGTTCCATAGGAAAAGGTCCGGAAGAGAGCACAGCAGCAATGCTGGGGTGACGCGAACTCTGTGAACTTCACCCCACCCCCGTGCTCTCACTACCTGCTCTACCTGCTCTACCTGCTCTACTTGCTTTGCCCTGCGTTACCATGTGCCAAGGGCCTGTTTTGTCTGTCTTTTAGAGTTCAATGTAGAGGAAATAATGTATAAGCTTTTGAGTCTATCCAGCGAGCCATTAGGAGAGACCAAACAAAGGCACCGGAACCCATGAGGAGCACGCTTCCCAACACCGACCAACCATGCATCCCATATTCGGAGTACCACTACAATTGGCGTCGTCGGAGCAGTGAACGTGTCGACCTTGGGCTGCGTGACCTTCTCCCCGGTGCTCTTCTCTCCCCAAGGCAAGCTCTTTTCGCCTTGCACAACTTTTCATTTTACTTTCCCGTTTTTTTTTCAGGTAGCTTTTCTTTACTTTTTTATTTTTTCCCCCTCGTCTTTTAACATACTCCTTTTCATCCAGTAGCGAACTTGGTTATCTATTTGTCTCCTTTCCGCAAACCACGGGCCCCTCCGGGCCTCTACTATGCGACAGACTTGTTGAGTCTGCAGCTACCACGGCTTTACGCAGCAGTTTTTCGAAATATTGTCTTCCCGTGCTCTCTCTTCGTGGGACACTACTATGACAATCGAACAAAGAAAATGCTCCCCTATTTTTGTTTTGGTGCAATGGTCTATTCAGTTGTCTTCCCCTCTTTTCCACTCCAAAAGCGTTCACACTTTAATTCCAAGTGGTTTATGCCCATGTTGGGAGTCCTGTCCAGACAAATACCCCGCCAGGTTCCCTTAATAAAACCTTGTGGGAAATTTCGCAGTTGGACCCCTGTGAGCTGTTTGCACTCGACTAATTCGAGTGGCCGGCTCCATTGCACCACACCCTACTACTATACCTGTCGTTACGGAATAGGGGTACATGTGCAATAGTTTGCCCTACCACACCCTCCCGAGTACGAGTCGCGCGCTTCGGATGAAGGCAATAATAACTCGCCCTTGTTCTCTCTCCTACTTTTGGTCAAACCCCCTCGCATTTCTGCTAAATATCTATATTATAGACACAGAGTAGTGCGTGACTATTTTTGGATTTCGTTTTTCAGTTTGGTTTCTTGGCATATTTTTACCAGGTACCAGCACGCTGTGTGCTGTAACCTTTCGAGCATTGCATCTGATATATGAGACACTCCATCTTTATGTGTGTTCGCACTGAGTACGGCTCATCTACTCGTATAGGCCCACCACCAGGGGTGCGCGACGCCTATAGCTGTACTACTCTGTGTTGGCTCTTTCAGCGAGCAGCCGTCCAGGTCGCGATTACTTTTACTAATGTTCGTTCTGGTAATCTTCTATCTGGCTTTGATGAAACCTTCGAAACATTTCGTTTTAGGA
The DNA here is from genome assembly GCA_012845835.1 of Undaria pinnatifida. NCBI lineage: Eukaryota > Phaeophyceae > Laminariales > Alariaceae > Undaria > Undaria pinnatifida. The sequence continues at coordinate 11,897,762 of JABAKD010000023.1, read as the reverse complement.
AGTTTTGAAGCATCTCGTGTGTAAGATGGAGACTAGTAAGTGTGAGATGGAAACTTGTACCAAGCACCAAGCGTCCTTGTGGTGTGCTGCTGTTGTTATCTCACATTGCTATAGCATACGCGCTCTCCTAGATACCAGTACTACCTGGTCTGAGTTTTGTTTTTCTTCATGCACTCTTTTGCTTTATGTATCGTAGCTGCGTATCATACACTGGTATCGAATAGGGCAAACACTTGTCCTTCGTGCCTTTTTCTTGTTGGCAGGTTTTGGTCCTATGGTACATATCGACATGACACGTACATGATGACAATACCATCAGAACGTTCTGCGATCTCCGAAACGTTCGTATGGATCCCAATCATCTATTATTAATAGCCCCCTGCGGAAACAGCGTGCTACGGTTGGAATAACAAACTCACAGCTGACGCCCTTGAAAATTAGTTATAAAATATAGCGTATTCGAATCAGTGTGCGATTCTTCCCAGTTTTATGACATACAGGGCTCTAAGTTGCCATTTGTCACCGTGCTGCTGTTTAGCGTACACTTCGTACATTTTGGCCATTGCATCGCATCTACGAGTACGCTGTTTAAATCTGACATCTTACTGCTGTAGTACGTGTATCTCGCCAGCCTTCTGTCATACACAGGCTTTATGCTGCCTTAATTTGTCAGGATACTAGTGTCATGTATGTGAAATCCGTCGGTTTTGTCTCACGCACGGCTCCTTATGCTGCTAACATCATCCGAAATGCTGCAGTAACCGTGCCTCTTACTTACTAGTTATATGGGCTCTATCATGCCCATATGCTTCTGCTGTAAGAGCATTTTGCCAGTTTATTTGTCGTGTCCGAGCTCTACGCTGTCTAATGTTGGATTATTCCCGCCCCCCGCGTTCGGCCAGCTTTTTACGCCATAACAAAAGCAGGCCCTACGCTAACAATTTTTTGCTTTTGCGACAAAAAGCATCAAAGTCCCTCGCATCTGCCCCATCTCATACGATGAAGTGGAGTAGACGCTGCTGAGATTTGCCCAATTTTTGTCACCCGACCGAGTTTACTTTTCCCCGTCTCGGGTGATATAGGGTAGATGATGCCCAAAATTTCAACGCATTTATTTTCCGATTCAATTTTACGATAAAGCAAGGTCTATGCTGCTCAAAATTGTAACGTTGCAGCGCAAGCTTGAGAGTCAATAACTGTTTCCTTTTTTTTTTTTTTACTTCTTTTTTTTTTTGGTTTGGAGGCATTCATTTCTGCTGTCAGTTGCTTGACAATAATTTTGCGAGCAACTACGGGAAATGATCCCCCTCCGTTTCTATGCTGCACGTGTTGCTTTCATCATGCTGGCGTACATCTCGTCTAGCAAAAATGGTCGTGCAACCATGATCGTCTTGTCACGAGCATCAACACGCGCTGCAAAACAAATGCTGACTTACGCAAGTGACAATGATTGTGCTTTGTCACGGTGCATTATTTGTTTTAGGGATTTCAACCCCCGAATGCGCGAAAGACGGTATTACACGTCGAGCATCCCATAACATCATATCGGTAGTATTTTGTAAAATCCTCGTACGGTGCACTGTGTTCTATTTGGGAAACCTCTGTGAGGGTGAAGACTCAACGTGCCACGAGCCTCGCCAATACGCTGTATACCCACGCGTGTTTGAGCTATTTTTTTTAGGCTTCCGTTTTTGCTGTTACGCACTCCCGACCTGATGCAGCGTTGGAATGACCCGAACTGTATTAGGATCGTGTTTGAGCACAAATACAGTTGAGTAAAACCACACTCCGAGTGCATCGCGCTCCGAGTGTCATCTCTCTCCCGTATTCACGAGTATACTACGTGTGTTACACGGAAACCCCCCCGGAATTTGAAAAAAATAAACAGTGCGCCCCTGAAGTATACCGTTATTTATATGTCCGGATTTTTGCTTCGGAAAACCTCGAACACAGCTTAGGTTATCGACGGGTGCAAGAGGTACACATATTTTCCGTGTTGTAAGGTCTGATTTTGTTTTGTTTTCGACTGGATAACTCGGTGGTTCTAACCATCTCCCGAGCACCACGCTCCTCCCCCGGGAATATCTACAATCATTCATCACCCTCCGGTCTTCTTGGTGACGTTCGAAAACGACTTGTACTGCATCCTGCCTCTCTACTCCAGTGCGTGCGATACCAAATCTCCTCATTTCCCATCCATTCCGGACCAACATGGACCACCCCCCCAACCCTCGCGGTATATCCCGCACCAACCAGGACCCAACCTCTCGACCCTCACAATGAACAGTGTGCTTCGCGTTCTTCTCCTGCTGTAGCCATGGGTGGTACAGTCACAGTGAAGGACCTTGACATTCTGTCCGATAAAATCGAAATAATGCCCGGATCACATTTTTGCGGCCAGGATCGTTGACGGCATTTCCACCGCCGCCACTGACCCCGACCCATTTCAGTCAAACCGGATCCCTCGACGTTTGGTACGGCCACCTTACACGCCGAGACAAGGAGGACGGATCCCTCTACAAGAGACGCCCACCTGATGCGAGTGCGACTTTTGTTTAGCGATTGAGGGCAAGAGTTTTTTTTTTCCCGTAGGGGAGCGCAACAACGCCGCAAGTACAGCGACGACTACCACAGCGGGTATCGCCGAAGCGGCACCCATCAGGCCAGTGCCGCGGTGGTTACCGAATATCATGCCACCGCGACTGCAGCCCTTTGTGCCACACCCCCCCCATCTGAGCCACGACTACCGCCCCAACCGACAGGTTGCTGCTCACATCCCAACCCCGGCTCCCATAGCCGTCCACCCCACGCGGCCGCGTCTATCAGCACAACGGTTTTTCGCCCGCCCATCACCGCGCTTAACCCCCTGCGCCCAATCGCCCCTGCTTTTGTTTGCCGGTACTTGCTCACAACTGCAGCCGGCGCGCCCACGGTCTCGTCGTATCTACCCAACTACTACTCATGTCGGCATCGTTAGACGGTCCGTCTGCGGTAATTTGCCGGTTCGGATGATTTCCTTGCAATTCCGACTCCCTCCCGTGAATCTACGGCCTAAAAACGCCGCACGCACCCCCCCCTGCATCACCTACTCCTCGGGTCAAGATCACCGTTCTTCTCCGACCACCACCTACACCACCATTCTTCTCTGCCTACCACCTACATCATCGATATTGACCGTTGTAACAGCGACAGCAAGGTCGCCCAACGACGCAGACGCCGTCCTATCCGTAGTGGCCGCGACGGCGGTCGCGACCACCCGAATTGTGACGCCCACGACGCCTGCGTCTGTCTCACGAACCGCAAAACGTGGTGGCTCGCAACCACCACATATTGCGATACGGGACACAACCTGCGACGAGCATCATTGTCAACTACCTGGCCATCGAGTACCACTCCGCTTGCTTTCGGGCGTTCTCCCTGACGTCTGCATCGTGCCGGCGGCCCTCTCCCACTGTAGCAACACCGCTACGCCTCTGGTGTGCTCAACCCAGGTGTGGGCATTCTTCAGGCTGTTGGTTTTTACTTAAGATATTTACGGAAACGTGCGGACCATACACCTGGCGCCATCACCCGGCAATAACCCGCGACAACCAGTGCCGCTCGTTGTAAATGCCATGGCAACTATTTTTTGGGTCGAAAGCGCCATGATCGCCTTTCTTCCTCGGGAAACTGCTGCGACAACGACGACAACATCGAAAGCAGCATCGTGGCCGGCCGATAACGACTACGACACGAACCCCTGGACGCTACACGCTGATAAACCGATACAGCACTACCAGCGCCAGGCCATCTAATTGCGGGACGAGGTTCCAGCTCCAACTTTGAAAGAACAAGCTCCTCCGACGCCCCCGCCCCCCAACGATCTACCTCCCCCGCCCAGCCCCATACATGCGATATCGCTTGTCCAAGCCTGATCCCCTTGTTCTAACGATGGTCTTGAGGTGTGGATGCGAGGAGGCCAAGACGTCGAGCCCTACTGGGATGCTCCACTCGACGCCTTCCACCGATGAGCAACGCTACTTGCCGAAGACCACGGTTACCAGCGGGTCCGGACTACAGCACGAAACTTCTGCTTCCATTTCTGGGCCATCGCATCCTGAGCCCGCCTCGCCTATTTATCGGCGGCTCCACCCGCGCTCGTCCTAGGACGTGCGCGTTTTTCAGTGACAACGTTGGGCCCGCGAACGACGGATTCCCACTCGCTGCCACGGTGTTGACAGCACCACTGCCCCTGGGCCCAAGGGACAGTCCCGTCATGACGACGGAAGACTCGCGATCATAGTTGACCAGGACATGCCCTGAGCTTCCTGCCCCGTCTTCCCCGCAACCCTCGTGGATTGCGTGGACACGGACCACAGGTACGGCATTTCCTAGCGAGTTCTATCCTGCTCATCCAACGCCGCTTGGAGACAGGACCCCCAGGGAATCTTCGCCCCGCTCCTTTAAACGCAACCCACGGAGACCCTCCCAGAGCCTCGGTCATACAATACCGAGACTCCCTTTGCGATCACATGGACCTAGCCGGCTCTTTTCTCTATATCAGCCAGCTGCACCCTCGTTGTCGTCACGCGACAGTCTTACAGACAACCGCAACTGACCACTGCTTGGCGGCTGACCGCAGCCAGCCTACACCGAACTACCTCTTCTGGGATGTTCAACCTTTAGCAGTGCCACCCTTCTGGATTCTTCTTCTACGGGTTTTCCTTATCACCGTGTGGAGTAGTTTCCGACATCGTCCGATACCGACGTTTTGACCGACACCACAACCCCTCAGCTCTCCCGGCTTCGACCAAGTGTCGGAACCGTTTCCTACGACCAGCCATGGACATTGGTTCCGAGACCAACATACGCCGGACATCCTCCTTCATTACCTACCTGGGAGGTTCCGAGGCCGCCAAACGCCGGAACCTATTCCCGCCCCTCCCAACCCACCACTACATCCCGCCGCTCCCATTTTCTGAGTTTGAGATAAATTTTTTTTCCGGATATGAGCGTTTCAAACCGACTATCTGTTTGGGTGGGCTCGCTACCTCTCCTCTACGACCCACCTCTACCATTCCACCGCCCTCTTTCTCCGAGTTTTTTTTTTTTTTTTTTTTGCCTCGGGCTTATGAACCTCCCGAGCCTGCTACGTATGGGACCTTTTTAGCCAGAAGTCGGGCCCTTCGACGGCCTCTTCGCTGCCCACGTCAAACGATGTCAGCATCCCATCCCGGGTATCGTTTTGGGTGGGCTAGTTCCCCCTCCCTTCCGAGCCACCATCACTATCCGCCCCCATCAGCCGGCGAGGCGCAAACCGTGCATCCTTTCTGTTAGGCATTGACTTGGGTGGGCTCAAACCCCCTCCCTCCTGCCCCATGCACCACGATTCGCTGGAAATACTTCGGCAACTCACCGTTGCGGACCATACCAAAATTCCGTCGACCCCTTCTCCGCCCCAAAACCTCCGTCGGGTCTATTTCGGCCCATGACATTGCCTCCGGTTCGCTAGCCAGCTCCGAGAAAGGCGCCGAGGACGCTGGCGCTCCTCCTGGATCGGCTTTCGTTCTCCCCAGCGCCCACTATTGGCGCATCCCTTTTTGGCCCTCCTCATCCTTCGTCGGACCATTATTTTCCCGGAGCCGCCATCGCTCCACAGCCGCCGCTGAAAACTGTGGACTGCACTTCCGACTACGTTTTTTCTCGCCAGTACCTGTGGCTACACTTCCAAGATCATCGACACCCCCCCCACTGCCGCGCGAACACCGCGACCAGAGCTCCATCGTCACCTGAGCTTTGCCACCAGAGCTCCATCGTCACGTGAGTTTCGTCGTCACCTGAGCTTTGCCACCAGAGCTCCATCGTCACCTGAGCTTCGCCGTCACCCGAGCTTCACGACCAGAGCTCCACGTTCCCCGGAGTTCCACCTTTCACCGGAGCTTCGTCGTCACCCGAGCTTCAAGCCCGGAGATCCACCTTTCAGAGCTCCATCTTTGACAGAGCTTCGTCGTCACCTGCGCTTCGCGACCACAGCTCCTCCTGTACGAAGATTCGTCGTCACCTGTCGTAATCTGAGCTTCGCGAGCAGAGCTTCACCTTCGTCAGAGCTCCACCTTTCACCTGAGCTCAACCTTCGTCTTCCGTGACTTCATCATTCGATGTCTTTCTCCTTCAAGCCACTACCCACGTCAAGGCAACCTCTCTTCTTTTAGCCACTACCGCCGGCCCCGACGTCGTCGCCACCATCTACTCCGACAATCTGGGAATTATTTCACCTACTTCTGCAGCCATGCACCGATGGGCCTGCCGCTTCAAACCGCTACCAGCGGCGAGGCGCCCTCTTCCAGGCCACTACCACCAACTCCGGCGTCATCGCACCGTCAGCGCCGACCAGCTGGGGCATATTTCGCCGACTGCTGCAGCCACCGCGCCGGTAGGTCTGTTCCTTCAGTCCGCTACTAACCACCCCGGCGTCATCATCATCGTCGGCAACTTCGCGCCTTCTCCACAGCCTATTCCAGCAACCACGCCGTCATCATCGCTGCGTAAAATGCTAACTCCAACACCACGAGCACCGCAGGCATCTCCACTGGCCCACTTTAAAGGACTGCTACAACGTCAACGCTTGCGTCTTCATGTACGCTGTGGAACACGCACATTTCACCGCCGCGTACGCGATCCGTCACCTTCTTCAACCTACCATATTGAACTACTGCGGCCTCGTCTTCTTCCGTCAAAGAGCTCCAACCGCATCGTCCGCAACAACCCGTCCTCACCGGTTCGTGCTCGGAGCTTCTCAACGCGCTCTACTGGACCATCATCCGTCTCCAGAGCTCCTACCACATTTTCCGCGAACACCACGACGTAACTATCTCACGATCAGAGCGCTGCAGCACACCCTAGTACGACCACCAGCCGCGTTTCATCGGATCTTTCTTCAAACCCTACATTGCCCGGTTCCAGGATCAACCTACGGCGTCTCTACTGCATATCTTCGCGGAACACCATTTACGGACCGGCGTGCCTACAACGCCACGCGACAGGGATATTTGCAGCCAGGTTATTATCGCGTTGAGTCGCACTTACCCTTTTGTCTTGTTGCCCCTCCCCCTTACCATGTTTCTTGAGTTCCTTCTTGAGTTTTTTTCCATGGGATTTGCTTTCTGCGCATTGGCTTCTTGATTTTCTCTTTTGAGCTTTATTTTGTTGTTCAGTTAGTTTCAAGGTGCTTCTTCTTTGCCTTGACCTTTAGGGTTGTCACACTTTTGACCAGCACGTATGTTCGCGTGCTTGCGTCGGTGTGCTACCCTGACTTTTCGGGTTGTCCTACGTTTGACCAGCACACATGTTTGCGTACTTGCGTCGGTGTGCTACCCTGACCTTCCAGCCACTGATTTAGCTGGCTCCATTTTCTTAATCAGGCCGAAAATTTGTGGTGGTTTCGTCTTCCTGTTTACGCCGGTTTAGCCTGCCCCGTTTCCGTAACTTGGCTTAAGCCTGCCGTGTTTTCGTTATCTCCCGTCGGTTAAGCGTATCATTGTTTCGCAGTCCGTAAACCCGCTGTGGTTTTTTTTTTTTTTTGTTGGCGTTTCTCTTGCTTTCTGCACTACGTACGGAATAGGTGCATATTTGGGCATCGTATATGTCTCCAAACCCGCTGTGGTATACCCATGTTGGCTCTTCTGCTTTTTGCACTACGTAAGTCATAGGTGCTTATTGAGGCGTCGTATTCGTTTTCTTACCGTTATGGCATATATATGTCTTAGCCCTCTCCCAACTCTTTGCACTACGTACGTCATTAGGTGCTCATTGAGGCGTCGTATTTGTTATGTTACCACTGTGGTATACCTGGTATGTGCTCTGGCCCTTCCTGTGTTTTCTGCACTACGCACGCCGTAGGTGCTTGTTGAGGCGTGTTGTCCGCCTTGTTTGCGACACATTGTCCTGCACAAGTTCCATCTTCTCGGTTGGAGATCCAAGTGCTTTCGCGTATGTTTTCCCCGATTTTTCGTCACTTAGATTCCAATAGAAATGGCTTAATAGTAGGCCACATTTTCAGAGTTTCACGACGTCAACCTTTTGCTAGTATTTTCGGGTCCATCGTTTGTTCACGACTCCCCCTCTAGGCTTCTCTATAGTATCTATCCCCGAAACCATGGTAGTTTCGCTTCGTCCTTGTTAGCCTGAACTTCGCTTGCACGCTGTGCATGCGCGCCGCTAGCAATATTATTTAAAAAAAAAATTGTACGTCATTTGCCCTTCCCTCTGTCCGGCTTACAGTATCAGCCCGCGACATCGTAACAGTTTTGTCTGATTCCTTCTCAGCTGAGATATCGTCTGCACCATGTGCGTGCAATTTCGCAGAGTTTCTGAGCCCACCGTTGTGTTAAGACCCCGTTTTTACCGTTCTCACGGTATGAGTTGAAATTAATATCGTGTTAGCTTGGTTTCTCTATCTTGGTTTCCCTCCCCTGCACTTTGTGCCGGATGGGAACGTACACCCCCTCCTCTCGGCAGTGTGTGCCTTTTCGGAACGTATTTACTACCGACTCTGGCATTCGTACTTTTTGGGAAACTATACCTTCCGCTTTCGCGTCCATGCAACGCGGGTATTATTTGTTTTTTTTCTTTTGTTTTCTGGGCACGTTTTTCCTTAGCGATTATCGCTGTGCGCAGCAAACGACCGACCGTAGTAGCCTTCTCTAATTTTTTCTGGCATAATTTGGTCGTGAACGCTTAGTGCGCGTATTAGCTTTGGACCCTACTGTCTCAGTACAATTCTACCTGGTAAGCTCCAGTCAGTGATATCGCCTCGCGGATCCCCGAAGTACCCCCTTAAAGTCTGACTATCGTTGAGGCTCTAAAACCGTCTTACCGTAGAAGTATGCCTTCTGTCTTATTTGCCGCGTTCAAAGTTTGGCATTTGTTCGTTTGTTTCAGTGATCTTCATGAGCGCCTTGATCTTGAACTTTTGCCCAAGTTGTTCTACTTTTCTACAGTACGACGAGTGTTCGCCTTTGTGGTTTTGCTTCCGCCTTCTACCGCCGATGTAGCCTGCCCACGTTTCGTGCATACCGACGAACCATGGCGCTTCCGAACCATGTCGAGGTTTTCTATCGTGTCGTTCCCACCTCGCCCAATGCGATTGGTGACAAGATGGATGCTCTCCGCGTTATTTCGCTTCATTTTTCGCGAGGCATTACCTCCTTTCTTGTTGCTGTTGGACTTTCCTTGCCCCTTGGCATACTTCCCTTTTGTTGTTGGACATTTCTTCCTTCTTGGCGTACTTTTTCCCACGACTGATGTCGCTGCACTTTAGCCCCAGCCACTTGGTATTACGGCATTCCAGCTATCGCTACTGTCTATGGTCCCATGTTGTCGGCCATTGGCTTCACATTGAGAGCCCCCCGTAGATTCCACGTTAGCGGTCTCGTGCTGTCTCTCCAGCCATTCTGTCGGTTCTCTTTCGCCTCTGCCTTTTTGTTTGGTCGTACCTGCCCCCAAGAGCCCCTTGCTATCGGGCTCCGTTCTAGCTTTGTAGCCAGCGGATCTATTCCCCTGGATCACTATTTCTTACCATTTCCTCTGGGCACCGATGACCCTACGGTCTAATGACGCTAATCCCCGTCTTGGCTTTGCATCCAACAGGTCTCCACTTTTTCTTGTTTCTTTTCGGCATACCTGCCCATAGGGTTCAACTACACCGGCCTTAATCATGGGTTTACAGGCCGTCCTGACTGTGCAGTCCACAGGCCGTCCCCTCTTGGCCCCCGTTTCGCTCTTGGCTTGTTGGCGTACTTGTCGCATCGGGCCCACGTTTTGACTCCAGTTTGGCTTCGCAGCCCATATAGGTCGTTCCCTGTTGACCCCCTTTCGTGTTGTTTTTCTCGGCGAAATCGCCTTCGGAGGTATGCCTTTGCTACGTACCTAGTGTTGCTCATTTTCTGAAAGTAGCCTTTCAAGGTCCTTTGCTATGGATCTTTCTTTTTGTCAGGCTGCAGTACGTTGCTATGACAAGATTTGCTTACTTCTCGTTTTTCCGTGCAATTTTCGAGGTTACCTTTCTAGGGTTGCTCTGCGTTAGCGACCTCGTGTTCCCGACGTATAGTACCTAGCTGCGGCTTTCTTCGTATTTGTCTTTGTTCCCTGAATTCTTTCTGGAGCTAGACACTTCCAGCGCTGCTTTAAGCTGAACGAGAATCTTCTTTTTGACCCCATTTTTGGCTTGCTTTGCTATGGTTGAATAGCCTCGCTACGTTTGCATTGTTCCCGTTATTAGTTAGCCTCTCAAGGTGTCATATGTCGACTCTCTTTCCGGCTTCCGATAGTACCCTCCGTCTTTCTGGTGTCTACGTTTCAGCTTCGTCCTTGTTTGCGTGTAGCTTTGGCTAGGTGACCTCACCACATATTTCTTCCTGTTTTCATGGTACTGTACCCAGGTAGCTTTCAAGGGTACTCCACTTTTGCCCCCCGGTTAAGCTTTCCGGCGTATCACACACGCCTCCAGTACCACCATTTTGGCGCTGTCTGTGTCACTGTCTAGATGTTGTATTTCACTGCGTTTTCGCGATTTGTTTTGGTTGCCTCGGTTTCCCGTTCTACAGTTCGACCATGGGTCTTATGCTAGCCTCCTAGGTCCCACATTACGGCCCCTGTGCTTCCGTGACACCTCAGCCTACTGGTTCTTTATAGTTTTTCCTTTCGACCGTCAGCCTTCCAGGTCCAACCTTGCGGACCCTGACATTGTTTTGGCACTGTTCTTTGTTTTCTCTTGTTTCAGGCTCTTTCGCTTCTGCCTTTCGATCAATAGCCCGACGCTTGCGTACTTCTTCGCGTCTCGGTTGATTCTCTTTCACCGTCCAACCGATGGCCCCACGTCAGCTGTCCATGTCCAACGTAGCGGACTCTGATGTTCTTTTAGGCAGTGTTTCTTGATTTCTCTATTACCTTCCGGCAAATGGACCGCCCGCCCCTTCGGCACTACGCTTCAGGCCGTAAACTCGTCTGGCCTTCACAGCGTGACACGTATTCCCTTCTTCTCTTCTGACTTGGTTTCCGCGTCTATACCTTCTTCTTTGGCCCCCTTCGCATCCTTGCGCTCAGTGGCCGCGCCCTTCGTGTTTTCGTAGGCCGATTGCTACTGGTATACCGTAGGTACATACCCTTTCTCGAGCTCTCACGGTTGTGAGCTCCATCATAGAGTTGTATATCTTGCAATGAGGCATTTAAGCCTCCTTATTACGAGGTGTAGGGGAATCTATAGCCTCATGTTCGTTTGTTTCGAAAAGCCGCATCTTCGATCCCCTTTCCAATTCTGGATGTTTTGTTGACATCCTTTGATTGGCAGGTGATCTGCATCTACAACTATTCAGGGTGGGCTAATGTAATAGAGTATCAGTATAGCTGGCAATAGATTCGGTAAGATAGCTCACGGAGTCATGCTATATTGGACCACCAGAAGATTCTCTTGAACACGGAATATTCTTAGTGGAGCGGACAACCCGTAGAATCTAGCTAGCTTATACCACAAGAGCGTTCTCGGTAATGGAACGTTCTTCCTCCCTCTGGACAAGATATATAGAAGTAAGCGCGTTAAGCGCTCATAGGAACATAGAACATCCAGGAGAACGTTCCTCGTACGTTCCATAGGTAAAGGTCCAGAAGAGAGCACAGCAGCAATGCTGGGGTGAAGCGAACTCTGTGAGCTTCACCCCACCCCCATGGTCTCACTCCTCTTCCTCCTCCTCCTTCTACTTTCCTGTCTCCTCGAGCTTCTCATAACTCAACGCTAATAATGGGAAATCTATAAAGAAGAACCGGCGCTGTCTCCAAGCGAAGCTGATACCCCTGTGTTCTTTCCCTCCCACCTTCCGGTACCACGACTCCTTCACACGTAGCGATCGAGTTCGCAAACAAAAGTTCTGGGTGTGCTAATGTAATAGAATGCCAGTATATCTGGCAATAGATTCGGTAAGATAGCTCACGGAGTCATGGTCTATTGGCCGCAAGAAGGTTCTCTTAACCGAAATATTCCGAGTGAAGCGGATACCCCGTAGATTCTAGCTAGTTTGTACCACAAGATCGTTCTCGGAAATGGAACGCTCCTCCTCTGGACAAAATAGATAGAAGTAAGCGCGCTAAGCGCTCATGGGAATGTAGAACATCTAGGTGAACGTTCCTTGTACGTTCCATAGGAAAAGGTCCGGAAGAGAGCACAGCAGCAATGCTGGGGTGACGCGAACTCTGTGGACTTCACCCCACCCCCGTGCTCTCACTACCTGCTCTACCTGCTCTACCTGCTCTACTTGCTTTGCCCTGCGTTACCATGTGCCAAGGGCCTGTTTTGTCTGTCTTTTAGAGTTCAATGTAGAGGAAATAATGTATAAGCTCTTGAGTCTATCCAGCGAGCCATAAGGAGAGACCAAACAAGGGCACCGGAACCCATGAGGAGCACGCTTCCCAACACCGACCAACCACGCATCCCCCACTCGGAGTACCACTACAGATTGCAAACAAGAATCTGTCGAAAAGATGGATCGGAGAAATTTTGGGGGTTTCGTATATGTGTGGGATGGATTTCCACAACGGGATTTTGTGTTGTGGGTTTTCATGTGCCCGAATAATATCACTCTATTTCTCGACTCAATTTTTGCCTCTATCTTGTGTCTTCTCTGTGTCTCTTCTACGGCTACCATGCCAAGGGCTACCACGCCCCATCTATATTGCAAGGGCTATCACACCTTCACCACTGCACGGCTACCACGCCTGTGTATTTACATCCCGGCTACAACGCCACAGTTCCGAGTTCCATTTCTGGGTTATCATAACTGAGCTATCACGCTCCACCACACACGTAAATCGGGTTATCACACCCGCCTTAGTTGCTAGTAGGTCGTGGTTTACCGATCACCGGCTATTACACCACCTTTCTCCTCCACCTACACCACCACCGGGGTGCCACACGTACCAACCTACTCCACACGAGGGATGAGTGAGGTGAGAGCTGTATATTTATTTTTTTTCCATTATTGTCACGAACGACGCGAGTTTGCTAATTATTCGCAAACCTTGACTTATTTGTATATTTATGTTGACATCCATCGGATGAGCACAAAGAAACATTAACCCTTCAAGCGCTGCGATCATTATCCTGCGCAAAAAGGCCAAGGAGCTTCACTTTTTTTAACGAGGCAAGGTCGAGAGAGCCAATGCGATCAAAGACGTGTTTTTGCCCTGCCAAGGCTGGAAGCCCTCTTCGTTGCGGGAGTTGCGCCTACAGGCTGGTTCACGTTAAAAACGCCAAATGTATTCCGCGGCGAATGCCCACTTCGTTTTTTCGATTCAGATCGTGAAATTTTGCACACGTCATCTATGTGCACTTGTACAAAAGACCTCACCAGTCGTTATTTTTTTTTTTTGCTGGTTTTTCGTAAGTGAAGATCTTTCGGGAAATGTGGACCACCTTAGCCCAAATATTTTCGGCGAAAAAGAAAGGACAAGAAAACCCTCACGGAGATCAGACCTCGGGATGGATATGTAGGACACGTGTGCAAAATTTCATGGTCTAACTCTTAAAAACGGCGTGGACACTTGGACTTTTGTGCGTAAAAATAAGTAAGATGCGTTATTTCCTTCGAATGACTTGGTTTTGGTTTAGGGTCCAGTTTTTTCGCTAGGACTGCTTAATGTTGAACACAGGCAGGTTAGATCTTGCATATTCTGCGCTAAAATTCTTCAGACACGCCTTTGAGTACGCCCAACCGGATCGTGCAAAATGTGGCGGATTTTGGTTTTTGCCCCCGCTTGGAAAACGCCTGAATATTGTGGAAGAAATTGCAAGCCTGTCATTGGTCGATGTGAGTTTCGCTTCTAGAAACAGCCCGAGGCCGTTAAAAATAAAGCTGGCCATGCCACCCTCTTCCACTGGTCATGGGGATCAGTATAATACCAAATAATCACTTTTTGACTAGATATTGCGAGCGGCATTCGTGAGGGAGAAAATTCTTTTTTTTTTGTGCTTGAACCAGCCTGCACATCCTGCTGCTTTTCGGTCTAATCGCTTCGTCTTTTTTTGTCGCGTAATTTCTCCTCGTTGTGGCTTTTGCCCTTTTCGTTTTCGTTTTGTTATGTTTTTGTAAATATAGTTTTTTCCTTTTTTCCGTCGTGCCTGTTGTTGTGTTGGTGTTTCTTCGTTGATCCTTTGAGGGTCAGAAACAGCCACAGTAGGCGGAGCGAAAAGAAAAAGTCTTTCTTAATTGTTGCACCTCCGCTTTATTCTGCGCCACAGGTACCTTCGCCAGGTATTCAATTTAGTTTTTAGCTGATTTAGTCCTTTTGTTTTTTTGTCATTTTTGTCTTTCTGTTTTGTTTTTTCGCTCTCCTTATCAGTCTCAGGAATATCTGCAGCAGCAGGCGTGCAAAAACTAAAGCAATTACGTGCTTGATTCCTAAACCTCAAAGCTTCCTTGATCGATGTCCCTAGTTTTATTTCTTCCTTTTTGTAGCTGTTTAGAGTTATTCGTTGTGATTTTTATAATTTTTGTTTTTCGTTTGTCTTGCCGTTTCTGTTTAGGCCCAAGAACAGCGGCAGCAGACGGAGCGAGAAGAACATAAGCCTGTGGCAAGAGCGTTGCCTCCCTGTTACCCTGGAGAGGTATGTACTGCAGTTATCAAGCGGGTGCAATACCGGAAACGGGTTCTCAGCGATTCTCAAAATCACATGTGGTTCGCAGAAATTTGCGTTTTCGACGTTGTTACGCTCGCGCTTCGATGTCAAATAGCCCCCCCCCCCTCCCCCCCCCCCCCAACCCCACTCCCCACCCCCCCCGCCTTCGCTGTTGTTGCGGATGGAGCATTTCTGAGGTAAGCGCAATTTTTGCTCCGCCTCGCGCTCAAATGTTGTCGCATCTCTCGTGCAAGCGTTTTCAAGTGTT